>CAUYPK010125752.1:0-35993 GCA_963574355.1 Loris lydekkerianus
AGTCAGACGTGTGTCCCCCCCAGATAGACGAGTGTCTCCCCAGTCAGACGTGTCCCCCAGTCAGATGCGTGTCCCCCCAGACAGACGCGTGTCCCCCAAGTCAGACATGTGTCCCCCCAGACAGATGCATGTCCCCCCAGTCAGACGCATGTCCCCCAAGTCAGATGCATGTCCCCCAAGTCAGACGCGTGTCCCCCCAGACAGACGTGTGTCCCCCCAGTCAGACGGGGCTTCCACTCCGGCTGCTTCCATCTCTCAGGACCAGCACGGCCTTAGGAAACACATTTTGCCTCTCAGAGTCTATCTCTCTGCTTGTAATTTGGTTGGCAATAATAGCTATTCACAGGGTTGAATTAAATGAGATAATGAATTTAGAGTCCACCAGTGAGCAATCACTTACTGAGTGAGTCGGCGATGAGCAGCAGTTTCCTGGAGGAAACACAGTTTCTGTACACTGGCTGACATGGGCCCCAAGCACAGTCACAGGTGTCGCATAAAGTAGCTCACGAGCTAAGTGCCACCAGTGCAAAGTAAAGGTCATATGACAGCTTAGAAAAGGGACATCCTGTCAACAACAGTTTCCCTGAGGAAGTATACTGTGTTTTATACAGTAAATAATGGTCAATACAAGGCAGCATTTTCCTTATCCTAATTGTCATTAAATTACTATGTTGTTTTATGTGTGTTATACAGTAAATAATGGTCAATACAAGGCAACGTTTTCCTTATCCTAATTGTCATTAAATTACTATGTTGTTTTATGTGTGTTTCCTGTAAGTGGGCTCTACATTTTATCCTAATCCACTAGTCTTTATCACATAATAGGAGAGTTTAGCTCATTAATATTTATTGCCATGAAGTAAAGTTTTTTCTTTCTTTCTGTCATTAAAAGACAAAGAGCATATTAAGGAAAATCTAGGCAGTAAATATAGCAGAGCCTTATTTATTATCCCCAAATCGGAGGTGCACTTATCTACCACCAAGGACACAAGTGATTTGAATAGATAAATCACACAAAAAGTATTAAACATATGAAAAATGCTCAGCTTCACAGTAATTTTAGATGCAAATGGGAAAATTATGAAACTTTTTTCATCTTTCAAATTGGCAATTTAGCAAAATAATATTTGATGTTTGAGAGGGTATGTGAAATAGCAATATTTTTCCTCACTGGTGGAAATAGAAACCAGAATCGCCTCTCTCAACAGCAACGTGGCAATCTACGTGAGGAGAGTCTGCAGAGTTTATGCTCCTTTGATCCGTAATCACACTTCCAGACTCCCATTCTCAGAGCAGCCCAGCGACACAGATGCAGGGGCTCACCCCCAGCTTCACCTGGGCTGCTGTGGACAAATCGTCGCCCACCAGGGGACTCAGGCTGGGAAAATAGCCCACAACAACACAGTCTTTTCGTGGGGATTTCTACCTAAATATCAGGCCCTCTGTCATCTGATAGACACTAGTTTATTAAAGGTGCTTCTTTATAGATTTGTGAGTAAAAGCTTCAGAATTCTAATGGGATACATTTGGGGGGTTTTCTTCACACCATTTCCTACTCAAGACTGCTTTCAGCAATGACCAGCTACCACCCCCACTGGCTTCTTTCCCAGACCATGAGCTCCCACAGAGATCCACATAGACCCTCTGAGGAGGGCTGGTCACACGGGGCATCTCTGAGGACAGGAGCCAAGGCCAGCCCACCTTACTTGTATCCTGGGGTAGAGTTCACCCTTGGCCATGATGATCATTTGTTTCACTTTTATGGCAACCAGGGGCAGGCTCAGTCCCCTGCAGCCAGGAACTTCAGGGATGTCCACGCGGCCTGCTCAGCTGTCCTCTTCATTGTCACGGTCACATGATCCCATGGACCTCAACTTTAATCCCATGTTCAGCTGTGAAAGACCTAAAGATTTGCCCAGGCGGCCCTGAATACTTCCAGGGCTCACAGGCCACTTCTGCCATGTGCCAAGATCCCTGGAAGTGTAGGACAGAGACACAGACAGAGAAGCAAAGTAGGCCAGCACCCAGGACTAACACCCAGAACCCAGAACTCAGCATGCAGTACTCAGCACCCAGCACATAACAGTGGTACCCAGAACCCAGCATTCAGTGGCTGCAGCCAGCATGCAGTACCCAGCACCCAGTACATAACACCGAGAACATAGAACTCAGCATGCAATACTCAGCACCCAGCACATACCACCCAGAACCCAGAACTCAGCATGCAGTACTTAGCACCCAGCACATAACAGTAGTACCCAGAACCCAGCACTCAATGGCTGCAGCCAGCATGCAGTACCCAGCACCCAGCACATAACACTCAGAACCCAGAACTTAGCATGCAGTACTTAGCACCCAGCAATAACAGTGGTGCCCAGAACCCAGCACTCAGTGACTACAGCCAACATGCAGTACCCAGTACCCAGCACCCAGCACATAACATTCAGAACCCAGAACTCAGCATGCAGTACTTAGCACCCAGCACATAACTGTCGTACCCAGAACTCAGCACTCAGTGGCTGCAGTCAGTATGCAGTACCCAGTACTCAGCACCCAGCACCTAACACCCAGAATCCAGAATCCAGCATGCAGTACCCAGCACCCACTATATAACACACAGAACCCAAAATCCAGCATGCGGTACTCAGCACCCAGCACCCAGCACTTAACAGCTAGTACCCAGAACCCAGCACTCAGTGCCTGTAGCCAGCATGTAGCACCCACCAGTGCCCAGCACCCAGCATGCAGCACTGTCATGTATCACATAGCACTAAGTATACAGTACTCAGCACCCAGCACCTAGCATGTAGCCCACAGTGCCCATCACACAGCACCACTGCCAAGTACCCAACACACAGCACCCAGCACCCAAATATAGTGCCCAGCAGCCAGTACCCAGCACTCAGAGCCCCTACCCACCACACAGTGCCCAGCACAGGGACCACTCCTCCACATGTGGCCACACTCCTGGGCCAGGTGCTGAGGTATCTGGGAATTCCAGTCAAACCTCAGCTTCCAGGTGCCGTGGTGGCATGTTGTCAAGGCTGGAGGTCAGAACGTCACGCACTTAGTGTTTTCTTGGCTCTGATGTTCAGACGTACAGTATGTGGCCTCATTTCCTCTTTTTGTCCTTTTGCAACAGGTCCTAAAAATGTCAGAGCATGAACTGTCCCTGTAACGTGAGGCTTGGCATCCAAGCATTCCTCACGACAGCTTCTCACACGCAAAGATACAAGAATTAAAGGCCCTCTCCTGTCTTTGCTGTAACTACTTTCCGAATTGCCTAGAAGTATATATTGTTTTCATGCTCCATGTTTCAGCAAGTGATTTCTATTTAAATGACGAGTGAGAGTACATTCCAGATCCTTTAGTTCATCCAAAAACTTCAGGTAAAAATTGAAACATTTAAATTATGCATCCTGGTGGCATTCCCTCACAGTTAGCATATTGAGTTGAGATTTTTCTGAGAAGTGAAATGTGAAATTCAAAATACATCTCCAGTCAGACTGTGATTATTTACCAGACGAACTGGGAGAAAGACACCACACCCCTGTGCCGTTAGAATGCAGCAGTGACTCAGGCAGGGGGCGTATTCAGGCTGGAAGGCTTTCTATCTCATCCCCTGGACCCATCGCTGCAGGGTGAGAAGTGGTTCATGCAAGGTGATGGGGGTGGGGTGGATGCTGGTGGGCCTTGAACACCAGGTTAAGCTGTTTTAATTCAAGTTTGTGTCCAATCAGTAGGGTTCTGTCTCTCAGGAAACTGCAAAAAATTTTAAAATGCAATTCAATATATGAATTTATGTTTTTACACTATGTGGCTTGAGTGCCAAAAAAGCAAGGAATATATTTTGCATTTTAAAAATATTTTCCTTATGTCCCTTAACATGAAATTATACATTGGGACTGAAGCCAAGGAGATCTCACAACGTGCCTCAGTTTATCTTCCCACTCTGGATTCTGGGGCCACTATACAGCCAGCTGAATTGATAAGCTGTGAATTCTGAGCGGCTGTCTATTCATCACTCAGCATTATAAAACTGTATCAAAGTCCCATGTATAAAAATGGTTTTACACTCCTCTTCATCTTGTTTCATACTTTCCTACCCCAAGAAAAAGTTTTTATCACCTGTCTAAGGAATTTAATAGCTGTGAATTACTAACCCAACAGCTCTGCATACCTGTCTCAGCATTTACTAAGGAGCCAGAGTTGATTGTTTTTTCTTGTGTAAATTCTTTTTATTTTCTTTCTTTCTTTTTTTTTCTTTTTCTTTTTTCTTTTTATTTTTCTTTTTTTTTTTTTTTTTTTTTTTTTGCTGTGCTTTGAACTTCTTTTGCTATTTTTATTAAGTCATAAATACCTAAATCATGAATACATTATTGCATTTATGGGGTACAGTGTGCTGATTTTATATACAATTTGGAATGCTTACATCAAACTGGTTAACATAGCCTTTACCTCGCTTAATTATTATGTTAAGACATTTATACTCTACACTTAATAGACTTGACATGTACCCTTGCAATATGCACCATAGGTGTGGTCCCACCATTTACCCGCCCTCCATCCAACCACCCCCTCCTCTTCCCTCCTTCATCCTGAGCTGTAGCTGTGTTTTATCTTTCATGTGAAAGCGTGGGTGATTATATAAATTGGTTTCATAATAGTACTGAGTATATTGGATACTTTTTCTTCCATTCTTGAGATACTTTACTAAGAAGAATATGTTCCAGCTCCATCCATGTAAACATAAAAGAGGTAAAGTCTCCATCTTTTTTAAGGGTGTATAATATTCCATGGTGTACATATACCACAATTTATTAATTCATTCATGGGTCAATGGGCACTTGGGCTTCTTCCATGACTTGGCAGTTATGAATTGAGCTGCAAATAACAATCTGGTGCAAATATTTTTGTTGTAAAGTGATTTTTGGTCTTTGGGATATAAACCTAGTAGAGGAATTATAGGATTGAATGGCAGGTCTACTTTTAGATCTCTAAGTGTTCTCCAAACATCTTTCCAAAAGGAATGTATTAGTGTGCATTCCCAACATCAGTGCAGAAATGTTCCCTTTTCTCCACATCCACGCCAACATCAGTAGTTTTGGGATTTTGTTATGTGAGCTACTCTTACTGGAGTTAAATGAGATCTCCAAGAGGTTTTGATTTGCATTTCTGTGATGATTAAAGATGATGATCATTTTTTCATGTGTCTGTAGGCCATGTGCCTGTCGTCTTCAGAGAAGCTTCTGTTCGAATCTCTTGCCCACAATGAAATGGGATCACTTGTTCTTTTATTATTAATAAGTTTGAGTTCTCTGTGGATTCCAGTTATCAAACCTTTGTCAGAAACCTGCAAATATCCTCTCCCATTCTGAGGGCTGTCTTCTTGCTTTCCTTACTGTGTTCTTGGCTATGCAGAAGCTTTTTCGTTTGATCAGATCCCAGTAATGTAAAATGGATCACTCCCTGAGAGAGTTGTGGGACAACTCCAAAAGAGCCAACATTCATCTTATGTAAATTCAATGTCAAATGCCTTCCAAGTTGAGCGTGCATGTGTCCAGCCTCCAGACCCAGAACAGGAGACTTGCTGTTCATTTTGTGTCAACCATGACTTGCCTAAAAACGTATATGAACTGGGCCCCTTTCCCCTTCCTCCTTTGTTGTTTGACTTGTAACTGCTTATCCTGTTCCCCACCTAGGGACTTTGTATCCCTTCCCCTACTTACTTGTACCTTTGCATCCCTTTCCCCACTCACTTGTGACTTTGTAACCCTTGCTCCCACTTACTTGTAACTTTGTGTCCCTCCCCCCAACTCCACCAGAGCAACCTCTTCACATCTGCTCACACCCTAGAGCAGGCGTCCTCAAACTTTTTAAACGGGGCCAATTCACTATCCCTCAGACCATTGGAGGGCCAGACTATAGTTTAAACAAAAAAACTATGAACAAATTTCTATGCACACTGCACATATCTTATTTTGAAGTAAAAAACAAAACGGGAACAAATACAATTCACAGCGCTTCATGTGGCCCGTGGGCCGCAGTTTGAGGATGCCTGCCCTAGAGATCAGGGCTTGGTTAGGGGCAGCTGGAGAGAGCGTTCTCACTACAGCAGGCTTATCTAAATTCCTAGTTCATGACGTAAATTATAGGCCAAGATAGGTGTGGATTCTGAGCTGGGTATGCACCTGCGAGAGTTCACTGGTAGGCTCAAGGCCACTGGCAGGTGTTTGGCAGCACCCTAGCACAAGTGTGGAAAACAACTTCTCAGCATGTAAAAGCAGACAGTGCTCATTGCTCTAATCCATTAGCAATCAGAGGATTACTATCTGTGATCCCTGCTGCTCTGCAGACTGATAAAGTGAGGACTGGTGGGCAGGCCAGGAACTGCCACTGTCCCATCCCGGCCCTGAGCCGGCCCTGGGCCTGCCCTGAGCCTGCCTGGAGCCTCCCCTGAGTGCTCCTCTTCCCCCCACTCTGAACACAAGGCAATGCAGAGATAAGGTCCTTGAACGTGACCAACAAAGGGCAGCTCATGTTCAATGGCTGAAGGGGAGAAACTTCCAAGGCCCCACAGCCCCAAAGAACCTCCCACCCACCTGGAGGAAGAACAGCCAATGCTGGCCCAGGCTGGCCATGAAGATGGGGACTCTGAGTGGACACGGCAGAGCCTTTTCAGCCAGGCACCTGCAGCCTCACTGGCCTCATCATCCACAAGTGCCTCCTGCGTTTCTCTCCTCAGAGGAGGAGCCTGAAGGGCAGGGAGCCCCTCCTACAGGAGCAAGGACAGCAGAGTATGGGGAGATGGGGGGGCAACGGAGGTTTATGGACCCGGAGGATTACACCCATTCCCACTCTATCCTCAGACAGCGGGAGGAAGGGAGTGTCGCTCTGCCTGGGAGGTGAGACTGTAGGACCAGGAGCCAAGTGTCTGCCCACAAGTCTCCGCTTGCCAAGGGGAGGCCGGAAGTGAACCCAGCATCCCTGTAGGCCTGATGCCCCCCCCCCCCAAGCACGCAGAGCTCCTCCCCAGGTCCCCAGCAGGTGGGCAGGGCCAGCCTCTAGGCAGGTCCCTCCTGGGCACCTCAGCTTCTGTCCCCTGTGCACTGAGCTTTGACTTTCAAGTGGCCAGCCCACGTTATAGAGTTCATCAATGGTCATGTACAAATATGTTCTGTGGTGACAGAGCTTAAAAGACTGAGACATTTAAATAACCTGGCCTGGCAGACTGGGCAGAGAAAAGACAAAAGTGCCATTTAGTAAAGTTGCCCAAATTAAGAGGGCAACTGGGGGTGATTTCCAATTTCAAAAAGAGATTAACTACAGGCACAATGTAAGGACGGGCTTTCCGGGACTGGGGTCATCCTGGGTGTGGGATCTGCAGCCAGTTATACTGTCCAGAATGACATGGACCAACATCTCATAACTGCTGGACACTCGTTGGGTATGTAGTAGGTGATTGTGCCTACTTTTTTAAGAAGGTAAATGATGAGTTGAGTAGAGTTAAAAAAAAATTTTCAGTGTAACAAGGAGAAAATTTAGGAAGAACAAAGATAAAATTTAGACCACTTACAGAGAGGATTGGAAGTGGGTCCCTCTCATGAAGGAGAGAAGTTGGGAGAGACTGATTTTGTTTTTTTAATTGCAAAATTTCTTTTGAGATTGTGCAGTGCTTATATGCACAGCAGTCTCTAGGACAGTGGTGTGGTGCACTCTGACTCACATATGCATTAGCCCAGAAGCTGCTCTGTGGGCTCCCTGCAGAAACGCTGAGCGATGGCTCTTAGCTCTCTGCTGGTCCAGGATGTGGCCTGCCTGCGGACTTCCCCTCTGACGGGCCTGAGTTAAAGCCTCCCCCACATGCTGGCTGTAAACTCCCAAACACTAATTCTTCCTCGGAAGAAAAGATGCTATCTGTTGAGCAAGGTTGAAGTCAGACTGGAGGGTATGAATGTGACACACGGTGGGTCCTCTGGGGACACAGCCGTTCTCTCGGGTTCACTGTGCGAGGGACAGAAATGATGCAATTTTTCATCCTAACTCAGGTTCCCACTCAATTCCTAAATTCTGGATAAACACTTTTAACTCATTACCTAGTTCTGTTGTTTTTATTTTTAAGATGACTGGGAGCAAGAGAAGAAGAAAATTTTTCCAGTGGATACTGCAGTTCCCTTAGACAAAACATTGATCATTTTGAACGTGCATCAGGGGCTGCCCCCAAGGCTCTGGGGGACTGGGCAGTCCCCCCAGGCCCCTCGAGAGAGCTGGGCTCCACACCTTGGTGCCAGGGAACCAGCCTCTGAGCCGGTAACAAGGAGAAGTGGAGATATTTCCATGCTGCTTCAGAGGATCTTTTTGTAGGAAACAAATCCTCAGAAGTGAGAATTATAATTGAACCAAGTTCAGGATAGCCAAGTGTAATTTTAGCAACAAAAGTAGATGCTTCCAGAAAAAGAAGCCCAGGAACAGTCAAATTAAGCTGCATTGAGTTAATTGGCCGGCAGGTTTGGTTAGACAGCCTGTTGAGTGTTAAGGGGAAAAAAAATCTTCAGGCTGGAGAGAACGATGTCTTCTGTTAGGAGCCCGAGAAAGAAAGCAGAATGGGTAAATTCTGGAAGTCTGAGCACAGAGAATTTTTTTCTCAAGTCTGAAGAGTCTCAGGACCAGCCAAGAATTATCCATGAAAATATGCTCCATATACGTGTGCCTGGTGACACTTCCCCTACCTTAACGTTCTGGCTTTGACACACCTGCTCCCTGCCCCAGATCAGGCCTGAGGCCAGCCCGACAGACGAGGTCACAGTGCTCCCCTCTGAGGGAGCTCCCATCTCCCCCGACCCCAGCCATTCAACCCTCGTCCACCCAGGTGGCTTCCAGGGAGACCCTGAGCTGCTCCCACTCCTTCCCTCTCATCTCCCCATGCCCAAGAGGTCCGGGCACATAGAGAACTTTCAAGAATCTTTAATAGATGTGGGACATAGTTTCCATCATGACTTACTTTCTACCACCAGCTTTTTAATCCACAGTATTGGAAGAGACATCTCTTTTTATTTAGTTCTACTATTCTTATTTTAAGGCAGGTGGGGTTGGAAGAAAAATGTACATGCAGACTGTGAGTGCATCAGATAAAGTATCTGTAGTTTTATAAATTCCTTTGACATGAGGTGGCATTCTGAATCCAGTGTGCCAACCATCCATGGAAGGTTGTGATAACAGATGGTTGGCACAGGATGTATTTGTTTCCTGGGACGGCCATGAATTACCATAATCTGGGTGATTCTAGGAGCCAGAAGTCCAAAATCCAGGCTTTGGGAGCTCTGGTTCCATATGGAGGTGCTGAGAGTGTTCTCCCAGGGTCTGGTGGTGACGAGCAGCCCTCACCATTCCTCAGCGTGCAGACACTTCACTCCAACCCCCACCTTCATCATCATCTGACCTCCTCTTCCCTGTCTCTGACCTCTCCTCTATCATCAGGACACCTGTCTGGACTTATGACCCACCTGGAGGGTCCAGGAAGACCTGGTCTGCACATCTTTGACTTCAGGACAGCTTTGTAGACCTTTTTCCAAATAAGGTTCAGCAGGTGAACATATTTGGTGGTCCAGCACTCAGCCCGGTATCCAGGGTACACGACTCACTGGTCAGTTTGGCTGTCGCTTAACCAGACAGCAGGAGGGAGGCCAGTCCAGGCTCACCTCACTGACACACACAGCTGTTGGAATGAGGGCTCTCAGTGACTGGGGAGTCTGAACAACCAGACTTTCAGAGAAACAGAAGTTTATTACTTTTAGGTCTACAGGGCAGATCCAACAAGGCTCAGAGACCATCCTTCCCCTGGACTCTGATCTGCCATCTGCCTGTCTCTGCTGGGAGGGTGTCATTACCAGTTATGGAGGATGAACCGGTCTGCCTGGACAGAGGGAAGTTCCAAAGGACACCTCCTTCATGCTTGCGCTGTGATGTGTCACTCATGAAAAGCTTTCAGACCTGCATGCTGAGCTCAGCTGTGCTTTCCTCCACACCGCGGTGAGCTCTCCTGACAGGCAGGAGGGGTGTGTGGCTGAAGAGCTTGCATCCCACCGAGTCCCTCAGAGCTGAACAGGAGGCTCCAGTTTGTTGCTGGTCCAGGAATCGAGTATATTCTTCCTCTTCTCCGATCTTAAACCTGAGGATGTTTTTCCAGATTCTAACTTACTGTTTTACTTGTTATACACAGGGCTTTCTTCTAAATCGTGGTTCTCAACCTTCCTAATGCCACGACCCTTTAATACAGTTCCTCATGTTGTGATGACCTCCAACCATAAAATTATTTTCATACACCTGTATTTGTACGTGGTGTATGTGATGGTTGTGACCCACAGGTTGAGAACTGCTGTTAAATGATGTCACATGTGTCGTGGGTGATGTCACATGTGTCGTGGGATGAATTGAAAATTGGTTGGATGGTCAACAGATAGATATGTAGGTAGATGGTGGGTAGCTGTATGACAGGTGGACTGAGGGGAGAGTGGGTGGATGGCTAGCTCACAGAAAGAATATTTTAAGCCCATGTAAACAACTGGTTCAATTTTAATAGATACAAATATTAAAAACAGAATTACAACAATTGATCAAGTCTCATCAAAACAGAAGTTTCCAATTTACCATAATTAATTATCTTTACGTGATTCAGATAAGTAGTTTTATTTTCATTTTTATTTTATTAACATTAATTTGGGGGGAATAAATTACTTAGGTTAAATTTTAGGACTAATATTTGACTTAATAATTGGTCAATTGACCAATCACACCTATGATAAACACTGCAAGTTTTCATTTTATGTGGATTACTTCTACATAGTTCTAATTTTCCTAGTTAAAAGTTGCACATTTAAATTTTGTGAAAATGATAATAATATATTTTGCAGTGTGGAATGGCTGGCCGTGTGGTCTCTGTCACAAAGACTCAGCTCTGCCTTTGTAGCTCTAAAGCCTCTGAAGACAGGTGAGCAAGAAGGCGGTGTGCCAATAAAATTTTATTTACAAAACAGGCAGAGGGCCAGACTAGGCCTGTAAGAGCACAGGCCACATTTCCTGACCCTTGTTCCAAGCCTGCTCAGGGCTCATCATCCATGGAGCTTATTATGAAATGAGGCTACACATCTCTATTACTTCCTTGAAGAGGAAACAAGGGCAGACAGGACACTCCCGGGCACAGGTGCACGCAGCAGCCCACCTGTCTCCACGTGACACAAGACAGAAGTGAGGACCTCCAGGAAGGGCAGCTTGCTCAGTGGACATGCTGCCTTCTGCTCCCCGTGGCCAGGTGACTTCATGATGGGTAATGACAGGTGGACAGCCCAGGCCACAGAGACGCCGACCTGAGGCTGGAGCCAGGGACGGCAATGTGCACTTCAGCTGGAGTGGATAATAGAGCGAGTGAAAAGAATGAAAATTTATCTTCCTCTTATTTTTCAGCCCTGTCTGGGATTAAAAAGCATTCTGGTCTGGAGCCTCTGATTCACAGCTTGGCTATTCTTTTGTGGAGTTCCTTAAATATTTTGTAGCCAGCTTTGACTTGAAATGCAGCATTTGAAATACCTTTACGTGACCCAGAGGCCCCAAGTGACACTAAATGAATGATTATCACATATTTTGCATTTCATTGAAAAGCGTATTGGAATAATATCACTTGCACTGGTCTCGCCCATGAAAGTGATTTAGGAGCAAGGCTCCCATTTGGAATAGATTGTGAGGGGCCTCCTCCACCTCTCAAAAAAGTCCTGGGACAAAGGAGAGCTTCCTCTTCACGGCGCGGCTCTCCGTCCGGAGGGAGCCTTATTTCTACTTTACACACTTTCAGGAAGTCTGCCGTTTGCTAAATTTATGAAGTGGAGAGACGGGCCTCTGAGTTCCACTCAGCAGCAGGGCTGGGGGCTCTGACATCGGGTGAGCCCTGCACCCTCCCGCATGTAGGAGGCCGAGTATTTGGTGAGCAGACTGCAGCGTGGGCTTCATTCAGGGCTCCCTCCTCCATCTGTTCACGAAGTCAGTGGCACCTTCCACAGCCAGAGTTCCAGGCCAGAGATGCTGGGGAGAGTGAGCCTGGAGCTGCCCATGGAGCCGTCCTGGGAGGAGACATGCAGGACACAGCCACCAGATGGGCAGGGAGACTCCTGGGAGGACGCAGGGCACAGCCACCAACTGGGCAGGGAGACCCCTGGGAGGAGCCCCCCAACACGGTCACACCTAGGAAATCCACTCGGGTCATGAAGGTGGAGCCTCACTGCGGTGGGGGTGCTCCTGGACCTGGGAATGGGGAAGGCAGAGCACAGGGCATCCCTAGGCTCCATCCCCGTGAGTGCAGAAGGATGGACACCCAGATTCCCTCAGCAACCTCTCAGGAACTCAGCACACTGGACCTAGGCTTGCACAGTTGGGCAGGGTATACCTAGACAAGCGCGCCCAGGCAAGGCACACCTGACTTTCTATCTGTACACCTCACGGGACACACTTGAGCAAGCACACCTGGGCATGGCGCACCTGTTTTGGTGGTTGCACATTTAGGCAGGCACACCTGAGCAGAGCACACCTGGGCGAATACGCCTGAGTAGCACACCTGGCTGAGCCCTGTACTCTGTCCTGTCAGGTCTGACTGGGTGATGCCTCCCACCCTCGGTGGCTGAGTGAGGTCTGCTTGGTGGAGAGGAGTCTTTTTGCAGGCCTGACGATCCTTCCTTCCCTGCAGTCTGACCCAAGATCAAGGGGGTGGGGGGGAGCAGAGCCCTGCAGCCTCCGTCCTCAGTCTCAAACACACCCCTGCTGCAGTCCCGGGGTGGAGCCACATGTCCCCAGCAGCCCCTCAGGCCTTCAGTCCTTGGTGGATGAGGGGTTCAGCCTGGGAGCCCGAGAGGAGGCCGAGGGATCCTGGAGCCTGACCCACAGAAGACAGGGCCCCCTGTGGTCTGCCCTGAGCCCCCACTCACCTGGTCCCACCACCTACCTCCAAGGCATCATGGGTGGTCACTGGCGTCTGTGAGTCACACAGGGCCCTGTGGCCATCTCAGGGACACCTGGACACTGAGCACAGTCCTGGGCACTTCAAGACCTCCCAAATCCCTGAGGATTGTCCACGGGATGTCTCTGGATTATTCCAAAGCTCTGCATGAGCTGAGTCCTTCAATCTTAGCACAATTCTTCAAGGTAAGGATGGTCTTACCCTATTTGCAAAGCAGGAAAGTGAAGCACCAGGAAGCAAGGCCCTTTGCCCAGTGATCAGGTGGAGGAGTGGGCTGTGGACAGAGGCTGCTGAGGCCAACACTGACCAGGAGGTGCGTGTGCTTCAGGGGACACGGCCAGGAGAGGCAGGTGGCTGCCGGGGCCCGGCAACATGGGGGAGCCCGCATGCCCTACCTCCCAGGAGCGGAGTCTGCACAGAGTCCACAGCATGGGTGCAGGGGGGTATTTAGAGGCATTTGAAAGGCTGTGCAGAGCCCTCCATGTCCCTGTCCTCACGTCTCCCTGCCAGGCCTAGCAGTGACAGCTTTTTATTCCAGAACTTATAGCAAGCAGGTCGACAGGGCCTGGAACAAAGGCGTCTACTGATGGGCAGATGGATTTCTGCAAATCTGTAACCAAAACAATGGCCCAGAAAGCAAGGTTCTGCTGATGGAGGCCGGCCTCTGTGAGAGAGGGCTCACACACCCCAGACCTGAGGATTTAGGGCTCAGGAGGTCTAGGGAGCTGGAATCACCAGGACACCTTCTAAGTCTGTCCCAGGACCACTGACATCATCAGGTCCCAGGCACGTGTTAGAAATGCACATTGTCCGGCCCCCACCTTCCCACTCCCAAGGGGAGATCAAGGAATCAGAGAACACTGAACCCCAGAAATGCCACCCTCCTGGTCTGCGGGGACTCGGGGTGTCTAGTCTTCCAGCACATCAGAGGCTCCCAGCAAGACGAGGCCAGCCTACCAGGCTTGACAGACCCTGGGCAGAGACCCACAAAGCATGGGGAAAACACCGACACAGTCAGAGTGTCCTGGGCTGAGTAGACATAGCGAGATCCTAATGTAGCAGGTGCCACAGGCCTGTGGTGCTCACACCCCTCAGGCTGCGCAGACAGGCTGTCTGCAAGTGGAGCAGCTCTGTCTGAGGATGCTGGTGCTGAATTTTGGCACCTGTGGCATGCCGGATCCCTGGGCAGTCTTTCTGGCTGCATTTACCAGAGAGGACCCCAGCACAGGACAGTACGTGGAAACATGGCCAGGCTCCTGCAGGGGAGGCCTGTGGAGCTGCCCCGGGTGTGGAACTTGGTGCACAGTCAGGGAGGGGTGGATAGCCGTGCAGGGCCCCGAGAGGGCTCTGTTCCTCCACCTCCAGCCTGATACCCCTCTTCCCTCCACCCAGCCTCACTCCTCCCCATCCCAGAGAGAAGCTAGTATTTGAAGGAAGATGCCTGCCCGCAGAGCAGACTCTGCCTCCACCTGTGGCCGTCAGCAGGCTCCCAGGGAGGGGAGAACTGGGTGAGCCGAGAAAGGCAAACAGGAGGAGCAGGCCCAGATCCGTCACGCGGGGTAATGAGCTGGATTTATAGAAAAGGAAACACAATGTGATTCTGTGTAATGGCTGTTGACAGAGATCCAGGCTGTTTGTTCTCGGATATTAAATCGACAAACAGTGAAGTACGCTGGGCCCCGTCTCTGATTTGCAGGTGCCTGTCAAAAGGTGTGTGCGTTTCTGTGTGCCAATGAGGGGCACGGAGATTTCCGGATAATGAGAATGTACAGAAGGGCCGAGGAGGGACAGTCATGCTGATATCTGCATTTCAAATGTCTCCCAAGAAACCCGCACCACAGATGAGCTGATTTGTGTCTCGCAAGTGGGTTGGGAAAACTACCCCCGTTGTTCCCAGGGAGAGCGGGCTGCATTTTTAAAAATTTAATTAAGGGCTGAGATCAGGTTTGGGTAATTAGGTTGATGCTGCGAGTGAATGTGAAGGATGAGCTTCCCGGTGGGTCCCTGGGGAGATGAAGGCGGGTCTTGGGGCAGCTCCTGGGTCACGTTGCCGATGAAGATTCTGGGGCCGGGTCTCAGGGGTGAAGAACACTGTAATAACATGCATTGTTTTCCTTTGTTTTGTTTTTTAATCTCTAAAAAATATTCTCCTGGTGAGCTCAAGTAAAGGAGAATGAAACACAGATGGTTTACACCATCTCATTACACACCGGCATGGCCGTCCCTCCACAGACCCCGCTGTCCACGCTGCAGGGCAGGGCGCACTTCTCATCCCAGGAAAGTCTGCTGATGAAAAGCCAGACATCTCCCAGAGACCCCAAACAGGCTAGAAAAGAATGGTAATTTGCATGAGAAATCCTCTGTCAGCAAATACAGACACTTAGCAGACAGGGCCGGTAGGATGGGAAATCTTTGTTCGGATGGTAATTTACCCAGGGAGATTAAAGGAGGAGGGAGAGCGCTGGAATTGGTCTCGAGTAAGAAATAGTAGGATGGCAGCTGGTTTTCTTAAAAGAATAAGATGGCGGGCAAGTTCCAGGGGGAAGAGGAGGAAGCATCGGCAGGGAAAGAAAGAGGGTTCCAGAGAGGGAACGTGGAAGAGAGACACAGCGGGTGGACCCAGAATCACAACCACAAAAGGTTTCCTCCCGGCAGGAGCCGCCTCCCCAGGGCGCTGGGATCTGCAGAAGCCACAGAGCTCAGAGGAGACCCCTGCAACGGCCCAGAGCCCTCATCCTCACGGCTCTTACGTTGTGTGGCTTTGGAAGTCTGTCAGACGCATCTCAGGTGTCAGAGAACGGGTGTGGGCAGCTTCCTGTGAACCACTCCGAGCACTTTCTGGCAGGAAAATGTCTTCCTGAGGAATTCTCAGGACTGGGAAAGACAGGCCAATCTGTGCTGGTGGCCCCACTGCCTTTCCAGGCTGGCGATGCTACACTGCAGGTGTCTGCCTCCAGAGACCCCTCCAGGTAAACTGAGGCCTGCCTGAGCAGGAGGCCTCCCCGCCAAGGCCTGTCCAGGGTGCAGTCTGAGCAAGTGGACAGGTGTAGGCAGCAGGAGCATGTGGCAAGACCTGGGGAAGGTCGTCCCCAGGAGACCCACGATGACAAAGAGTGAGTGAGAACACGCTCAGTGGGACTCTCCAAACCCCGAGGAGTCGGCTTGTTCTGAGGAGCCAACCTGTCAGCCCACGCCGAGGCCGCACGCTCTTAGGGATAATGGGATGAGGACTGGTCTGTGAGGCCAGGGGAAATTGGCTGCTGGGATGGACCAAACCCTCTCTGGAGCGACACTTACATGGGAAAACCCGTGGGTAAGAACCACGAGCGGCTGCAATCCACACCTCCTCGGCCACCTTGTCCCTGCTCCTGCTCCCACTCCCCTCCCTGCTCACGCATCCTCTCTCAGGAGTCCCTGAAATGACACATTTTACATTTTCTGGTAGAAGATTCAAGCACACACATCCAAACTCTGGCGACAAACTTACAGCAGCACAGGAGCTGGCCGGGTGGCCCCATCAACTGGTTTCAACAGATACGGTCCAACATCATCAAAAACCAGGACAAGAGCTGCCACCACAGCAGCCACAGGACAAAAGAAGCAGCTTGGAGGGATTTTTGGCAACTCATGTAGAAAACTCTGATCAAGAGTTTAGGATGAGCAAAGGGCTTCTCAGAGGGTGGCAAAGCCAGTGGGGTCGTGGCCCTGAGTATGGCCCCCACATTTCCAAGCTTCTCAGTTCAATGATGCCTTATAGTTGTATTATTCATAAATCTGTTCAAAGATGTAAACAGGGTGATTGTGCCTCCGTGAGATATTAATAACTTAATGAGTCTGTGCTATTTGTTTATGTAATGGATAATGGGATCTCTGCAGGGGCCAGATATAACATTACAATCCGGTAATTCAATGACTGCTACTAAACACACAGAGATAGTGTGTGTTTTGAGGGGCTGAGTTCAGAGCCCCGATGGGGTGATTGCCTGTGTAGGGTTGTCTGGGGCTCCTGAGGCGCCCTTGACTCCTCCTTCTGCACAGCGGGGGCTCTCAGGACCAGGGCAGGCAACGGGAAGTGAGCTGGACCCTCAAACTGCCCAGTCTAGCCCAGCACCAAAGCACTCAGGACCCTCCTTGGGGTCAGACAACTTTTTCAGCCAGACGAGGCAGGACCAAGAAACCAAAGGCCAAAGCCCAGCTCCACATGGGAGAGACAGGTCAGCTGATGGCTCTGACATGAAATCTAGGCTGTTGCAAGAGCTGTCAGAGTGTGCTGCAGGCTGCCAGGAAACCAAGGGGCATTGTGTCCAAGGAGGGCAGAGCCCGTGCAGGGGGTGGGGGTCCTACTGGGGAATGCAGGCTGAGTTAAAAGGCCCCGAGGCCTCTGCATGGGCCTTCATTCTCCAGGGATGGGAAGGCCCCAATGTGTCCCCAGCCTATGCCCCATCAGCTCACCTTCCTTCACCTCTGCCACCAAGAGCCATCAAGACCCATCGAGAGCTGAGACTCACCTGTTTGCCCCACCAGCCTCCAGCATTTGTCTCCATACCCCAGAGAGGGATGGAGGTCTTTCCCCTCAACTGTGCTCACTGAAGTGGAAGGAAGGAGAGAAGGAAGGAGGGAAAGAAGGAAGGAAGGAAGGAAGGAAGGAAGGAAGGAAGGAAGGAAGGAAGGAAGGAAGGAAGGAGAAAAGAAGAGAAGAGGAGACCCATTCACCTTTACTCTCAGAATGATAGGGCTTCTTTGTAGTTAAACTCTGAAAACATGTGACTCTTCTCTGAGAGATTCCTTCACTGCTCAGCCTGGGATGGGCAGATTGTCACCTGGTGGTGGTGGCAGCCCCTTCCAGGTCACATCCTCCTGCACGGCGTGGGTGTGCCGTCGCACTTGAGCCCTTCTGACATTTGGGGAGGGACCAACCTCTCCTGCAGAGCACTCATCATGGTCCTTGGCCTCAGCCCACCAGACACCCAGCCCCCAGCAGCACTCCAGCTCCAAGATGTAACAACCACAATGTCCCCAGAGGCTGCCAAGGTCCCCAGGGGAAGCAGCCCCCAACCAGGGCATCATCTCCTCCCCTGGCCCGGCCTCTGATCCTCTGCCAGGTGCCCTCTGCTCCTTCCTCTGTGAGGCCGTGAATGGGATGCACACTCACGCACATGCACACACTGTTAACTGAGGGACATGGCGAGGACCCCCACGTGGAGAGCACAGCTTTCTCTCCTTCTTTCTCATAAAGGGCTGCAGCCTGGGGGTGGCCATTCTGACAGGCTGGGAAGCAGAGCCCCAGCTGAGGCCAGGAATTCATGCTTCCGGGGAGGGACTGTCGGACGGGAATTTATGCTGAGTACAGTGGGCAACTCTACGTATTCAGCAGGCCATAGGAGGCATCATGAGAATGACGGCAGGAGAATGTGCACCTGTGCCCCCCAGCTCCGTGCCCCTTTACAAGTCCAAGTTCAGATATGGGGCCCTCTGTGTCCAAAGGTCAAGCAGGGTCATGAAAACCCCTCTCTGCAGCTGCTCCAAAGGCTGGTTAAGCCCCTCCGTGGCTGGTGGGCTCCCGGGAGGAAAGTGTACCAGTTAGTGTGGTACCAAAACCACAGATGGGGAGAAGCAGGTCAGAGGCTGTTTTAGGCTGAGCCTTTACAGAAGAAAAGCCCAATGGTCATTCGTGTGTGTGTGTGTGGGGGGGTGTACCGACGCGTGTCTGACCTCCCACCCCATCATGGCTAGGAATCACATTTCAGGTTTCTCTGCGGTTCCCTTGCCTGAGAGGAGGGACATTCGGTCAGTGGGCTGTGGGGTTGGGGTTTATTTTAGTTCACATTCTGGCCCAGCTGAAGGTCAGCTGAGATGACTCTCACAGCCCATGGCTGCAAGGTGATAGGTGGCTGTAGGCTAAGCCCTGCTCGTTCACGTTTGCTTGGAGGCCCAGCCGTATGCCCTCAGGAGTCCGGAGGCCAAGAGGCAGTGTCACTCCCCTTGTGAGGGTCACCGCTGTCCCCTGCTGGGCTGGGAGGACCAACAGTGGGGCAAAGGAGAACTGACCACTGGTGGGCAGCTATGGCTCCACCAGGGTTGAGCTTGGGTGAGCCCAGGGTCCCCGCGTGTCCCTGAGCCTCTTGTCCTTCCCTCAAACGAGGCATTTGCAGGACGGGCCAGGGTTCCAAAAGCGGCCCTGGGTCCAGACACTGGCCAGCCCTGCTGCTGGAGGGACATGTCTGCTGCTGTCTCCTGCCTGGACTGTCACTGCTGCTTTCCTCGGAGCACGTCTGCTGTGTGGCCTCCTTCCTGTCTGTGAGCTGCAGTGCGAAACAGCTACTAATTCAGAGTTTTACTGTGGATAAACAAATACAGGAAATCAACAGATGTGTTTGCAGATGTATTCCACAGAAATCACATCCATAACATCCGTGCTGAGAAGATGTGGCAGAGGGGCTGGGGCCGTGGGAGGTCCCATGAGTCCTGCTGGCCCCAGTGTTGAGAAAGTGCTGCCCAAGACCCCTGTGAGGATGGCAGAGCATGGCCCGGGCAGGTCAACCCATGGGCCAGATCCAGACCCAGAGAAGGAACAAGGGTACAGGCCTGTGGGAAGAGCAGGGCAGTGATCCAGAGCTCTCCTGGAGCTCAGTACAACAGAGAAAGGACCCCCGGTAGGAGGCCCAGGAGGACCCCAGCAGAGGACATTGGCCTTTCAAGGTGCAGCAGGTCAGGCCGAGGGCCTGCAGAGATTTTGACCCCAGAAATGGACATGGGGCTTCAGCCTCAAAGGCAGCAGCCTCCCCCATGTCAAGGCACAGGGCGTGGTGTTAGGACTTGGCCACAGGCACCCTGCAGCCCCTGCAGTGACTGGCCACAGTCTCTCGTCTGAACTAAAGCAACTGCCCTCGTGGCCAGGGCAGAGGCAGGTGCAGGCCATTCCCAGGAAGTGGGGGGCAGGGAGAGTGCACAGCAGATGTGCTGGCCTGTCTGCCAGTGGTCAGCCCTCCCCTTTTACCTGAGCCCGTTTGAGTTCCTTCCAAGCCCTTGTGGCCAAAGGGCCCTGCCCAGAGCTGCTTCCTGGGATGCTGTGGGCAGTGAGTGTCCCATGCTCCCCCTCCTCCCTGCTCTCAAGGCGGGGGGAGGGGGCTGTGCTGAGCCCCTCTTACGGCAGCCACGAGACTTTCCAGGAGCTGGAGCCCTGGTGGAACAGAGTCCAGGCCATTGGACAGGTGACACCAGGGACTGTGGGGGCCACACACAAAGCCCAGGTCAGGGCCGCACTACGCCTGTGAGTTGGGGTGCCTTTGCATTTCGCCCCTACTGGGGTCAGTTCCCCTTTGCCCCTTAGAGTGAGTGAGTGGGCATTTTATCTTCTTCTCTTGTTTAAAAGAAAACAAAAGGGATGATTACCACTGGTTTCCCTTTTCTGGGCCACAGTCTCTGTAGACACCAGGTCACCATGTTTCCCCTAATGTCAAAGCCCCTCCCCGTCCACACACACTCGCAGGCACACAGAGATCCATGTGTGAACACACTCCAACACGGCCACACACATACACACAGTGTGGTCGCACACGTGCACGTGTCAGCATGCCCAGCACAAAGGAACTCCCTGAGAGGGGAAGGCCCTGCGTCCTCAGCGTGCAGGCCTGTTCTCGGGAGGACACACACATGCAAATTTTATTTCTTCTTGTGTGAAAGGAGACACATCCTCCCAGGAATACTTTAATTCGTCTTTTCTTTCAGAAGTGACTATCATACAGAGGGAACTTTTGTCTTATCTAATTTTACCCAAGAATGAAATAAAAGACTCAGAGAATAATGGATCTGAAAAGGAACTAGTGTAGTCTGGCCCTGGAATTCCATGCCTGGAGCTGGAAAAGGCTGGACAGCCGAGGGCCTGACTGCCTCCTCCCACCCTGGCCCCTCGCTCCACACTAGGCTGCCAGACACAGGAAGAGTTTCCAGGGACAGCAGCCTGGCCCCATCCGGGAGGTGGCCCTGCTGGGAGCTAGTTTGGCCTGGCCCCACAGACACCTGTGTGGATTCTGGCAGGAGCAGCCATCACACTGACCCTGATCTCCACCAGGCCTGGGCTCCCGTGCCAGGACCCAGCCTCTGACCACCTGAGGGTTGGAAACCCTGTGGGTCCTGCCTGTGTCTTCTCTCATGGACGCTTCTTCCAGCTCCCAGCCAGCCCTGCAGCCGGGGCGGGGATGGCGGGCCAGAACCTCCCGTGGGGAGCAGACCACAGAGGGCCTGCCCTCCACGGGGGCACCCTCTCCGCCTGGCTCCCTGAGGCTCTCAATACAGAGCTGGGGAAGAAACTGTTTGAATAAAAGAGAAAAGAGCCTGACAACTTACTATGCAATCTTGAGACAGGGTCATTTACTGGTTTGAGTCACTCCCAGAAATGAAAATGTCAGCTCCTGGCACCCTGGTGGAGGACACCAGCCCCCCTCCCCACGGCAAGAGCAGGGGACTGTTTAGGCAAGGACCGAGTATCCTTTCCAGCCTGAGACTGCCATGGTTCTCGCGTCACCTGTTCCGTGGTGAAATGCCCTAGTCTCACCTTTATCTTCTGTGTTGGTGTGAGGTCGCTCCATCCTATGAAGTTTGGGGTCCCCTGGAGAACGGGAGCCCCGGAGCAAAGCACACGGTGACATGCAGCTCGGCCCTCACAGGGCCAGTGTGGCTGTGCGAGGTAATCAAGAGAAGCAAGTTTGCTTTTCACAACTCTCCTCCCAGAAGTGGCTTCTAAGGGTAAAAGCAATAGAATTTGTGGCGAGGCTCATGTCCTGCTGATTCACTGGACAGGGCGCTGTTTCTTTTCTGGGGTGTTTTAAGGGTCCTGAGCCAAGGGTTTCGTCCCATCCCCAACAATACACAGCATGAGGGAGAGAACAGTGTCCCAGGATGCTGCCCAGGACACTGCCCCAGGATGCTGCCCCAGGACGCTGCCCCAGGATGCTGCCCCAGGACGCTGCCCCAGGACGCTGCCTCAGGACGCTGCCCGAGGATGCTGCCCCAGGACGCTGCTGGGGACTTAGGGGTCCTGTGTGGACACGACCCCAGCAAGCCATCAGCGCTGAATTGTGGGGAGAAGCGGCTGTATGTAGCTCAGGCCTTATTTAAACTTTTTCCATGTAAATAACCGATAGTCATAAAAAGGAAAATTGCATTTGCTTTGAGTAGGCAGAAGATACATTTAAGTCAAAATGAGGAATTTTCTCTGAGCGTGGCTTCAGCCTGTGAATAACAACAGTATATTATTTTTTTTTAGGCGTCGAGCTCAACAGAGTTATTTGTCCTTGCATACCAATGCAACAAATTATATTATTTAATGAAAAATGGCCCAGCCCTGGCTTCTGAGGCAAACGCACTGTGTTCAGCGACATTATCATTATGCATCAGAAGCTACACCCACGAGGAAAGGGATGTCTCTGGGAGACTCGTCCCCAGCAGGCTGCATGGACACCGGGGCCATGGAAAGGAAACTAGCTTTGTGGCCAGAGCTGGCCCAGGGCCCCAGGTGACCAAACTGGCATCACACTGGTTAAACTGGCAGTGGGGCTTTGGTCAAGGCTTCTGACAGATTATCAGAGTCCCTGTCACCTCAAGGCTTTATGGGAGGGTCCCCTCGTCTTCCTGCACCTTGTTGGCTCCTACTTAGCGATGCTCAGTCCTCAGCCAGCTCACACTCCCAGCACGGCACCCGCCTACCCTCGCCCAGCGGTGCGTGAGTGCACTGCCACAGCCATCAAGGCCACCTCCTGTCCTGGGGGAGCACAGGGACCAGCAGGAGAGAAGGACCGTCATCTCCTGACAGGTCCCACCCACAATCAGCTCGGTGTGAGAGCCCTCGCCAGGCATGTTCCCTGTGCACCTGCTCCGCCCTGGGGAGAGGGAAGGATAAAGAAAACACAAGACAAGGACTGAGGGGGCCACCCCGAGGCTCTGACGCCTCCGTGTAGCTCTGCGTGCTCCTCCCTGGAACTTCAAGACTCGTCTCCAGTGCCAGCCGCCTCTCCCAGGGAGCCCTCCTGGTCTCCCACCCACAGATACAGCTTCTCTGCATATTTGCCACCCAGCATTTGGTGACGTCCTCTGAGGAGGCCAACCCACAGTATGTTCTAACTCCTGATTATACGGCAGGGCTTCACTCCCATTAAATACATGTGACAACTGAGGCCTGGGAAAGCAGGCCCTCCGGAAGCTGGCCGCTTGCAGGTGGCCGGGCAGGGCTGGGGACGTGCCGCCTGTGTCTCCAGGAGAGATGGAGGAAGTGCGTCTGTCCCTAGCACTCCTGTGTCCACGCCTAAGGGGAGGAGCAACCAGACTGACTGTTCAGGTTGCCTTGGAACTGAGGGTCTGCCTGGGATTCAAGACTTTCCATTTTAAAGCCAGGAAAACGCTGGGAGCACTGGGACAAACCGCAGAGGCACAAAGAATTCAGGCAGCTGGAAGCTAAATCAGAATACCCCAGAAACAAGCAAACACATTGCCATGAACAACAATCACTCTCCATGTCGCCAGGCTCAGCCTTGTACCGCCTGGACGCCCAGTGCCCAGGAGGCAGGTCCTTTGCCAGCCTGGCACTCAGCGAGCTCAGGGCAAGAGCAGAGTGTCTGTGACAAGTTCCAGCTTGCCTCCCGCTCAGACAGGGCACCACTACAGCTCAGGGCAAAGCTCAGGGTCAAGTTCAGATGTAGCTCTTTGTGGCCCGCATGAAGCAAAATGTGAAAAGAAGCTTCCTGCCCCAGTGCCCCAGGCTCTAACTGTGCTATCTTCCCACCCGGACCTGCCAACAGCGTATTTAGAGAATGCAGTCACTGCCTGTCTTCTTGACACAGTCTCATGAAACATGGCAGCCTGGGAAGTTCTCTGGGATGCTGGGAAGCTGGGAAGATGCAGATTCTCCTTGCTCCCTCACTCAAGTGCCCAGTCTGATGGGGGGTGACCAGCAGCGCCCTGGGAGCTGCAAGGGAGGCAGGTGAACAGGTGAGTCCCCAAAACAGAGCCACGCTTCTCCAGTCCCCTCCTGGGGACACAGCCTGCATGTGCCTCTCGCAGCTTAATGCTGCGTTCTAAGAATTTACAGGATTCATCATAAATTCCCACAACTGAATTTTTTTTCTTAAATAAGCATTCAAATTTATGGGTGATCATGAAAATCTCTCTTCAGATGTGAGTCAGAGCCTCAGAAATGATTCAGCAGGAATTCTAATGAAATAGCTGACCCAGGCTGAGTAGTGAAAACATCAGATACCACCCACCTCTGGGCCTCAGGACATCCCCACTGCTGGGCAGTGTCTCTTCTGTGCTATGAGGACCCCCGGCTCTACGGAGGCACCAGGAGGACTCTGGCCACCGTCTCAGGACACCCCACGCTGCCCGGTAGATAGAGGGCTGTGTCCTGTCGGCACGGACCTCAGCACTGCCTAGACGGGTCCCTGGAGCCCAGTGGGTCCTTGGGCCCCACAGCTGAGGCAAGAGCAGCGCCACCGAGTCCAGGATGCCACAGCACAGAGAACAGGGGACGGGCTCCCCGGACACCTCCGGCCGTGTCCCTCATTGCCTTCTGGGCCCCTCTACCTGCATCCAGCTGCTCAGTGGCAGGTCCTGGGAGCCAGAGATCTCTGCCCAGGGCCTATGACACGGACTCCACACCAGACATGTGTGTGCAGCAAACACTGGTGCTGCCGACTGGGCCCTGAGAAGGCCCACCCTGGAGCTCAGCCTTAGGGACGCTAAACCTTCCAGTGGGCACCCAACCCTGCCTGCTCACCTGCTCACTCACAAGCTGCTTCACCTCTCTGCACCCCTATGTCTTCACTGAGAAGTAGCGGTGAGGGGTAATGCCAGGCTGCAGCTGGGATTTAATAAAGCAGAAGGTGCAAGGTCCAGCTGACAGTCCAAGGCCCAGCAGACAGTCAGGCTCCCCTGCTCATAGGCCAAACATTTGCCAGCCTCATTCCCGATGTCATCAGCCTCCCCCAAACATGCTCCGCCCCCTAAAGAATGATATCATCAGCCTCCCCCAAAGATGCTCCTCTCCCTGCAAAATGATGTCATCAGCCTCCCCCAAACATGCTCCGCCCCCTACAGAATGATGTCATCAGCCTCCCCAAAGATGCTCCGCCCCCTGAAGAAGACTCCCCTGGGATGCTCTGCCTGCACCCTGACCACACCGTCCCTTCTGGGAGGGCCTGTGGGGACGATGTGGATCCTACCTTGGGATGCAGACCAGCGCTGGGGGCACGGGCCCGGGGCACAGGCTTCTGCCAGGGGCTGAGTCTCACTAGCCATCCAGGAGCAGAGGACAGGTAGGCAGCAACTGTGGTACCCTCGGGGCTCAGGAGGGTGGTGATGCCAGAGCAGGCTCAGTGCAGGGAAGCCCGGGGAGGCTGGCCAGGGGCCACGGTCGGGGCTGGAGCTCTCTGCCCACTGCCAGGCCCGGGGCTGCCCTGCAGCCTTCTGGCAGCACAGAGGGGGTAGGACCAGGTGGAGAGCAGTGGCCCCATGAGGAGTCCATCTTCAGGCTCTGCTCTGTGGCTTACTAGCTGGGGCCTGAGGACTCACCCCGGCATGCTCAGCCCGGGGATACGGGACCCTCAAATGGGCAACTTTGTTCCCATCACATCTTGGTGTCTTCACATACAAACATAATGGGCACTTTTCCAAGTCCTGTCATTTTAAACTGAGTGCCCATTCTGGCTTGGTGCTGGGCAAGCCACTGGCATCTTTTCCTCCTTAACCCACCTGCCCTCCCTACATCATCATTGTCCCATTTCACAGAAGAGCAGACTGGGCCAGGGTCAGGGAGGACACGGAGGAGCCAGGATTAAGACTCAGGCAACCTCACCTTCTGGCTGAGGACCACCCACTATGAGTTGAGGGGTGCCTGTTACACCATAGAGGCCCAGCAAGGAAGCAGACCCTTCCCAGGTGGGGGCAGAGGGCCAGCAGAGAGCTCTTTGCAGAGGGTGGAGAGGGCGTTCTGGGGATGGCTGGGAGGAAGTGTCTCTGCTGGGGCTGTGGGCAGGTGGGCCCTGGGCAGGCTGAGTTTCAAAGGTGGGCAGGGTGCTCCCAGCAGATGTGCTTGTCTGGACCAGGCCGACTTCCTGGGCAGAGACATGGATGTGAACACAAGCAAGGGCAGGAAGCAAGAAGGGCTCGGTGTTCTCAGGGACCCGCCGGCCTGTGGCCTGCAGCCCGGGGGGGGGTGGGGGGTGCGGCCAGCCTGAGGCACACCCCCAAGGTCGGGCTGAGCGACTTCCCTGTGAGGCCCCAGGAAGGCACCAGACCAGGCAGCGCCCCTCCCTGTGCTGCCCGACGGCTCGCTCGCATTGTGTGATGGAGTTTCATTATCCACCACACTTATTTTTGTCTTCTCTGTCTATTCTGGGAAGCAGATTCTTAGATCAGTAATTAGAAATGTCACTTGCAGTTTGAGGAAGGGGGGGTAATTTTCTAAGTCTATAATTGAGAATAGTAATCAAATTCGTTGACAACTTCAATGATACGAAAATGGCAATTAATTGTAAATTTTTGATGGAATGTATGATATTTATCTATTTTTGAACTTTGTAATAATTAGCAACAAGCCGTGGTTTATTGCTTCTTTTTTTCATCTGATTTCCATACTTAGCATCATTTTTTTTTTTCTTTTTCCATTAAAAGTTCTTTAGGAAAGAGAGAAGCTACTTTGGAATAAACTTCATGGTCAACCAAGCTTCAATACCTAGTTAGCAGGAACAGTGAAAACAGACACGATTGGTCTCCCGAGCCAAGCTGTGGGTTTTGCAGGAAGCAGGTCTGGGGAAGGGAGAGAAAGTGTGGGACGCCACCCCCTCGTCCCCTCCGCCAGGGAGGCCGGGCAAGGTGCAGGGACACCAGCTGGCCGGCCACCATATTTGCCTGTGACCACCCCGGTGCTATCGTGGGAAGTCCTGCATCTGAGATGTGCATCCACCTTCTCCCACCACTGCGGGTGTGTTTTGTTTAAGGCAGTTCCCTCCCAAGGTGACAGAGCCACCTCTAAGACGAAGCTTCAGACAGCTCTGCTGCTGAAACAAAGTACTATGGAGGTGGGGTGGTGAAGCAGCCGACTGCCGTCCTGCTCACAGTTCTGAAGGCCAGTCCAGGGCCGGGCTGTGGGCAGGGCTGCTTCCTGCTGAGGCTCCTCCCCCCACCCCGGCTGCAGACAAGGCCCTCCCTGTCACTTTGTGCGCCTTGCCCTATGGACTTGTCCGTGTCTTTCTCCTCTTACAAAGACGCCGCCCCCTGGATTAAGGCCCACCCTGAAGATCTCACTTTGGCCTCAGTATCATGGGAAAGGCTGCATCTCCAAGTAAGGTCACGAGCTGAAGCCCCGGGGCTTGGACTGCCATACAGATTTTGGATGAGGGCCAGGAGGACTGAGATGGGAAGTGAAGGTTTCCAAAGTCACAGCCTGTACTATAGGTCACCCTATGTCATGGATGAGGAGCCAGGCTCCCTGGTCAGCCATAAAATCAGCCATTGAGTCCAGTTAACCCCACAAGGGTTAGCCATTCCACTGTGGAACGTCAGACACAGCTTCACGTGGCTGCAAAGCAGCCCATAAGGCAGGGTCAGGCGTCAGCACCCACACCGGCCTCTCCTCTGGGCCAGCCGTCAGCGCCCACACCGGCCTCTCCTGTGGGGGACCAGCTCTGGCACAGCCTGGGCTGCAGGGGCCGCGACCTCTGGCTCCCGGGACACAGCACCACCCCCACTGCACCGTGGCCAGGCGTGTGCACACCCCCGCACACGGGTCGGGGAATCATCGACCACTCTGCACTAAGCTTTATATTTGGTATTGCGAGTTGAGAATGTTTTTTCAATCTAAGTTTTTTTTTATATCTTTGAATCTAGTCTTTCTCTTCTGAACAAGTAAACGGCACAAGCTCCATCCTCCTTCCACGCGGCTCTCAACCTGGTGTCCTCATCAGCCTGGGATCACCCATGGCTGTCAAAATCCTTTCCGCAAAAGCATCTGACAGGAATTGAAACAGAACAGTGGGAAGTTTGAGAAATTGGGAATAGCAGACTCTCGTCTGGGAAAAAAAAAAAGCTGTTTGCACTTATCAAGATAGGACGTTACCTCAAGTGAAGAGAACGGCTGGTTCTGGCTGACGAGCACGTCCTCCCAGGAGCGTGAAGGACACTTGCCATCCTGGGAGAGATCCCAGCAGCTCCAGGATACGGAGGAGTTTGGGGAAGTGACTGCTCTGCAGATAATGGGGATGTGTATTGCTCCTTTTTTTCCCTCGGCCTCTCTTTGGCCACCTGTGATCAGGCCTTGGTCTGTGCCACTGAGCCCTGTCCAGGGGGAGCGGACTCTCTTCTAAGCGGCCGCCCAGCTGTGGAAGCAGGTGTGAGCCAGCACATCCAGCCCCAGCCCAGCCCAGCCTGCAGGCCAGAGTGGGGGCTGGGCTCAGTGCTCCTGAGAGGCTGAACTCCCCACGGCCCGGGAAGCACAGCGCCCAGGCAGAAGGGTCCAGTGCAAGGAGGAGAAGCAGAGGTGTCCCTTCCCCATGTCCCTTGGGGGTATCAGGGATGAAGCTGCCCTCTGAGCCCCAGGCTCAGCTCCCAGCAGCCCCCTGTGGCTGGTTCAGCATCTGGAGGACAGGCCAACAGTTGTGCCCTATGGGTGAGAAGCCCAGTGAGAACCTGCACACACACCCAGGTGAAGCGTGACAGAACAGGCACTCTGGAGAGCAGATGGGGCAAGGTCCAAGCATATCTGTGGTCCTTCCTCACAAGGTGACCCAGTTTCACATCTGTAGGCCAGAGAAAGATGGGAGGTGGGTCTGCCGGAGTCTGGGCATGCTTGCCTCTCCTTGTCAGCCCACGGTCAGCTCACCTCTGCCTCCTACCCCAAGACCAAGCTCCCATTACCCTTTTACCATGGAAAATTGGGGCCTCACCAGTATTTGTCACTGCAGACCATCTCCAAGATGGAGCCTGGAAGAAGGCGGCCTTGGACCCAGGCCAGGAACCAGGGCTTCATGCTACAGCCCAAAGGGCCTCACTGTACCCCTAAGTCCCCATGTGCCTCAGGTCGAGAGTGGGGGCGGTCCCTGGGCTCTGAGCAGGGTGGGTCCCCCACTGGCCACGTGGCTCATCACCAGGGCCAGACCTCGCACCCAGCTACAGTGCAGACGCGCCCTGAATCTAATTGATCAGATGTAAAACATCACCTCCCCCACCTTCTGTGCACAGCAGGTCAGAAGTTGGTGACTTTCATTGCATTACTTGGCATAAACATGATTTTAATAATTACCATGGGCCAGAACCCATGCCTGCTCTTGAATAATGAGCATTGAATTCTATTATAGTCCAGGATTAAATATCTTCCAGTTGAGTTCCTCCAGCAGGCTGGCGAGCCAACATCCACAGCACAGAGCCTCCCTCCGTGATGCGTGCAGTCCACGATGAAAACTCTCTGCTGCTATTCCAAGCCCCTAATAACATATCATTTTGCAGCCATATAAAGCCTCATTGGAATTACATTCTGTATTTTGTAATCAAGGGGATGTGCTTGAATATGTGATAATTTTAGGTAGTTTTCTTGTTCATTGAAGATAATAATTATTCTCTACCTGAGGACACACATGAGTCTCACGACAACATCTTCACATTGGGAACAGTTTATTTATAGTCTTGGTTCTGCCTTCACCATTGGGAAGCCTGAGTATCTGCACATCTCGGGGCCCTGACCCCCGACCCTCTGGAGCAGGGCGGGAACTCAGACACCGTCTCTCACAGCCCTGCCCGTCTTTCAGGGCCCCCTTGTCTGACAGACGGGGATGGGGAAGCTCGGGAGACAAATCGACTCGTCCAAAGTTACCTGTAGAACCTAAGACCCTTTAGTAACTCTTGGTGACTTCGCATTTCCAGCATGACCAGTTAAAGTGTTTAACTGGTGAGGGGAAGTCACAAACCCCCATCACAAGGAGGAGGAGGAAGTTCGCGTGCAGGTAACAGGACGCTTCCCTTAGAAACTCAGAGCTCCACCCTGCACGGAAGACCAGATGGGGTCTCCTCTACACTGTGTTTTAGAAAGTACAAAGTTTAGGGTTTTCTCCTGAAAATTATAAAGGAAAAGTATTGAGACATTCATGAAGGAAAGAATATTCATACACACAGAAGGGGAAGTGAAATAACCCCAGTCCGATCCGACCTCTCATTTATGCTATAGTCGTGAAACATTATTGTGCAGATTATGAGACAATTTCAATAGAATATCCTACTTGATCCCCCCAAAACAAAACCATATGTGTAGAGACAGGTATCGTGATTGCCATTTTCCAGTAAAGACCAAAAGAGACATTGAGATCCGTGGAGCTTAAAGAACATGCCCCACAGCATCTGACTGGGGAGCCTGGGGGTCCTGAGCTCGGCTGTTTCCCCATTTGGGCTCCACTGCCCCCCTTTGTGCCTTGCTCTGCCCCCAGATGTTTTTCTGGAATTATCCCCACGCAGATGCCTGACATCCACCATCCAGAAACACCGTCCGTCTTGCCGATTATTCAGATGTCATTGTGTTCTTCATATAAGCCTTTACCTTGAAGAGTAAATGTGTCCTTCGGTATTCTACAAAATTCTTTTGTTATTATGAATGGATTTTCTGTCCATATCTACTTGAAATTGGATAACTCTAAGAAATCGATGTTTTCACATTTTACCTTCTACCCAGTTATGTCACCCGTTTACGTACGATTTTAATGGCGTTTTCAATGCAGCCCTTTGGATATAACCATAACTTTGAGAAATAAGTGTTAGTCTTTTCTATGTTAATTATACATTGAATAATAGTCCAGCCAGATTCTTAATGGGACATTCTGGAGATGTGGAAGAAGATAGTTTGAAGGGCACAAGATTGGCTGCCCCAGAATCACGATGCATTTAATCAAATGTAAACGATTGAACATTTACAGTCAGAACAGTATGTTTTCAAAGATAGATCAGGGGAATGTGATACTGTGTCCAGAGCTGGTCACTGCCACGGTCAGCTTTTTGCACGAACTTGGCTAGTACCCAGTTATCCTGTCAAACCCAGGTGCTGCTGCCGAGGTGTGCTGTAGACGGGGCAACACCCACAATCAGTTGGCTTTAAATACAGCAGGTGGTCCTAGATGATGTGGGTGGGCCTCGTGCGATCAAAGTTCTTAGGAGCAGAAACTGGTATGTCCTGGAGAAGCAGGAATCCTGCCCGGGATGCAGCATCGACTCTGCCTGAGCTCCCAGCCTGTCAGCCTGTCCTACATATTTCAGACTCGTTAAACCCACTGTCACATGAGGGAGCTCCTTAAAATAACTCCTCTCTACTCTGATCAGATTTAAAAGCACTAATGACTATGTCCCCTGTTAAGAATCCAGGTGTGATGTGGTGGTGGAGACACACCAAGCGTCACCACTGATGTCCCTAACTGCTGGATGACATTTATTTGGTTCCTCAGGACATTTTCATCAGAGTAACACCTGTAAAGACATTGACTGGTGGTCTTCAACAAAGCAGGGAAAGAAAAGCAGGGGCTCAGGCCTGGCATTCCCAGCTCCAGCACCCCATAAATGGCCCGACTGACCCCTCATCTCCTGCAGCTGAGGGATGGAGATTTCTGGAAACCAAATCTGGAGTCTCATCCTACAAGTGGTTGAATTACAGCAAAACTTGAATCCCCACTCACAGGGGGTGTCTGCAGGACAGCAAGGGTGTGGTCTCTCCCTGGAAGCCCCCCCTTTTAGACCTAGAACTAGGCTTCTGGTGGTTAGAAGGGCACTAACAGTTTGCGTGGCGGGTGGAATGTGGACCACAGAGAGCCACACCAGATCTTACTCAGGTTGATGCAGAGAACAGAGTCAAAGGCCTGGATTGCAATGTTAGGGTGGACTTGGCACCGGAGACCTACCAAGTCTTGCCCTGGGAGGTTCGTCACCGCTGAGGACCAGAGACCCAAGGGCCATGCAGCCCTGCTCAGTGCTCTGTCCATGCTCGTCCCTGTAGCTTGGGTATAACACTGGGGTGGAGGACCTGATGGGGCTCCTTGCATGCACTGGGGTGGATTGGCCCCTGGCGTGTGGGGCCAGGGCCAGCATTTCCCACCTGGAAAATAAGGTGGGTGAACAACAGTAGGATCAAGGAGGTCACCAGACCCGTCTGACCTGCAGGGGCCCCAGCTACTGCCTGGTAGGCCACAGTGTCCCCAGAGCAGAAATAGATTGGCATCAACTAAATGTGTGCAGTGGGCGGTGCCCCTCCACAAAGGGAGAGCACAGAGCAGTTCCACTCACGGCTGAAGCCCCTGTTCCTGCTCCCCGACCCACTGCAACTTTGGGGGAACCTGGGAACTTCCAGAAGAGCAGCTACAGAGGGGAACATAAAGCCAGGCCAGGAGGAGAGAAGATGAGGTGTCCACTTCCCATGATGTCAGCAGCCCCGTCTGCAGAGGACCACAGGGCAGGGTCACTGGGACCAGGTGTGGGGTGGAGTCTCAGACTGGTGTGTGCTGAGTCGCTAATCCACCAGGAGGCATGAGATCTGTTCGGGGTCCCGCCAGTTCTGATCAAGCTTGTGCAGGGAGGAGAATGGACGGGTCCACCCCCGGGGCCCCATCTCTGGATGACCTCACTTGTCTGTGATGAATTTCCCATCTGAAGACACTGTGGGATTTGATTTCTTCTTTAAACATTACAGAAGATTTTTGAACCCAGATTTAGAAATGAAGTTAACATACAATTTGTTCTTCCTTGACCATCATTATCAATCTTCATCAAGAAGCTTTCCATCTTTTTGTGGGATCTGGAAGAGTTTGACTATCAGAGAAATTAAAGAATGACTAGATTAGAGGATACGGTGCAGAGTTCATCAACTGGAAGGGTCATTTTTATTCCGTATGTTTTAAAAACAGTCCTTACCTCTAATTTTCTATGTTAATATGCCTGGAATCTTCCAGATAAAAAGATGAAATTTCAGACACAAAATCAAGGTCCAAGTGCCTTATAGAGAGAGGTTGCGAGAGAGGGTTGAGATAGCAGATTTTCACTTCTCATTTTATATACCCATTAATTTTATTCCACTAAATTTATTTCAGATACAAGAATACAGAGCAAAATAACAAACACCCTGAGCCCCCACCCAGCTTTATCAAATCAAAATATGATTTACTTTTAAAAAATCTCCTATCAACTTTTTATTGCACCATAGTGAACGTATGAAACGGGCACGGCTTGCTGCGTTTTCTCAAACAGAGCGCACCCTTGCGACCAAATTGCAAAACAGGGCACAGACACAGGATCGAATCACACCTAGGAGTCCCTGGTGCTCCCTCCCCCCCACCCCCAGCATGTGACACCTCCAGGGATGTGACTGACCCCGCCCTCCTGCCGTTTACATAGATGGAATCAGACAGGTTCCTCTCGGGTGGGTATAACATCTGTAGGGCTCTTCCAGGGCCCTGCCTGAGCAGGTGATGCCCTAGTCCCCCACTGTGTGCAGGGTCCCGCAGTGCACCTGCGTCAGTATTCACGTGTCTGTTCTACCGATGAGCACGCCTGTCAGGAGTGAGGTTCTGTGCTGTCCCAGTCCGTGGCTCTCGGGGCCACATGTCCCTGTTTTATCTGATCTAGGTCAGAGAATGCACCTGGTTCCAGCTTTCTCAGGCAGTGCCAAAGGGCGCTGGCTGCCCCTGCGCTGGTAGCAGCCAGAAGGCCACTTATCCCTAGCCTCACTGCCTGTCCTTGTTGCCCTGGGCTCTCCTGTCTGGAGAATACGCAGTGGGAGCTCCCAGGAGACACAAGGCTACTCCGACGTGACTTTCCTGAAGTGTTGAGTCAGTCATCTTGCCTTGTTTTCCACTCAGTTCTCTTTTGTTCCTTATTAATTTGAGGTTCTTCACATATTTTGGGTGGAAGCCCTATGTTGGATACGTGGGTTGCCAACGTCTCTCCCCACTGTCAGCTGCTTTCTCCCCCCCTTAATGTGTCTCCTGATAAACAGGGGCTCTTAATTTTAATACGAATCCAGGGTACCCACTGCCCTGGTGTGGGTCTTGTTTGTGGAATCCGACTGCACTGCGATCACAGAGGCACACTCCTCTCGGCTTCCTTTAAGGCTTCCGTGCTTTCATATTCAGATCTCTGATCTATCTGAGATTGATTTTCATGGAAGGTAAAGAGTTTGGGGTTCAAGATGACTTTCCCCCATGCAGATACTCTATCTCACCCCGTTTTTTGAAGAGTCTCTCTTTCCCCCTCTGCTGTACTCTCGGCTTAGTTTCTTCATTTTCCTTTTTCCAAATGAAACTCCGGCTGTACTCTTCTCCTTGATGTCCTCTCTGTTCCTGGATGGAGTCTTGGACCCTGCATCACCCTCAGCTGTCACATCTCCTGCCTGCTCTGGTCTGCAGCAATTCCTCACCTTTTCCTCCCTGCTGATGACCTTGATGGTCTTGAGAGAATTGGGGGCAAAGCCTACAGATGTCCCTGAACTTGGGCTTGTCCATTATCTCCCTCGTGATTAAGCTGGAGTTACTGGTTTTTGGAAATATGACCACAGATGGGAAATGCCATTCTCATCACCCTGTATTGGGTGTACAAGGAAACATGTGACACCGCTGGATGTCACTGACAATGCTGCCTTCGCCCCTTGATTAACGTGATGGTGGGTGCCACCTGCTTTTCCCCAGGACAACACTGATGTTTCTCCTTTTCAAGCCTGCTCTTGGACAGCAGTCATGAATCCAGCACGCATGGAGATGAGGTGGCATGTCAGTCCTCCAGCCCCCGGAGGGCGGTGTTGCACTTGCTCGTTAGGGCCCTTCTATCCCACAGACTGGTCCTCTACCCACTTGCCCCTGTATTCTGCCATTGGTTTACATTCAAATGGACTATACTGTTTACCGTCTATGCTGCCAAATCTTTTTTTTTTTTTTTTTTTTTAATTTGGTATTAAAGACAGAGCATGGCTCACTTCAGATTGAGGTGGAACCAAATTCAGCCTCTCACCAGAACAAGAAACAGACAGAATATATGAAGAAACAGTTTTCGAGGCACAGGACGTCAGGCAGTGGAGGACAAGTGGGGTGAGCTCTGACTGTCCCAGCTACGGCCTGGACGGGGTCCCCGGGCCACAGCGTGCTGAGGGGCCCCCGGGTGGAGCCTGGCAGACACCGGAGTCGGGTAGAGGCATCTCAGAGCCCACGGAGGCCAGAGCAGCGGAGGGGGCCCAGACCTCCCAGAACCCTCCACCCACCAAGGATCGGGCAGAATATTGGTCAGTACGTGAATGTGAGGAAACTTTCCCAGCTGGGGAAACAACCTCCCAGAAGGACTAAAACCCAGGCAGGGCCAGGAATGTTTCTTACCAGTCATCTGGAAAAGTCCAAAACTTCCAATTATGGGAAGCATAAAACTGTTTCCAAGTAACATAACTGCATCTCAAAACAAAGCTCAAAAATAATTTACAAATATAAAACATTCAACACCCAGCAAGGTAAAATGCATGATATTTGGCATCCAATCAAAAGCTATCAGGCAGCTCAAGATGAGGGGGAGGAAATTAATCAATTGAAATCAACCCAACACTGACATAAATGTTGTAATTAGTAAAAACAGGACTTGAAGATAATTCCTTCAGCTGTATTCTCTATATGCTCTGTGTTCAAAACACTAAAGACGGGACAAGTTAAGCCAAGATGTAGAGGTTGTCGAAAGCATCAAATCAAACATGAAAGCTGAAGATGAAAATTATAATGTATGAGATGAAAAATCTACTGAATAGGATTCATGGTTCATTAGACCTTGTAAAAGAAAAAATTAGTGAACCCGGAGACATAGCAATATAAACTAACTAAAATGAAACATAAAGAGAAAAAAGACTAAAAAAATTCACAGACCATCCGTAAGCTAGAAAGAAGTTTCTCAGCAGCTTTATATATGCACCTTTGCTATCTCTAGAGAGACAGGACAAAAAGAAAAACATATT
>CAUYPK010125754.1:0-27090 GCA_963574355.1 Loris lydekkerianus
GGGAGGACAAAGGGGAGAAGAAGAATCACCCGGGAGGAAAAGAATGCTGTGCTCCGAGCTCTCCTGCAATAAAGTCTTGTGAAGCCTTCGTTGGTGTCCTCGTCTCTGCTGGTCGGCGGCGCGGCGACACCGACACTGACATAAAAGTGCTACGTATATTAACATGCTGTAAATGGTACCATTCGCGGGGGGGGGGGGAAGAGAGGTCATTTTTATAGAAAATTAGGGCAATGTTTGATTGCATTTTATTAAAAGCTTGTTTGTTTTCATAAATATTGCCTTTTGCCATTTTTGCAAGTATGATAACATAGTTTATATCGTAACTCGTCATATTTGACAATCTACTGCATAAGTACGAATGACTGGGATTAATCTGATATGTTTACATAGCATGCACAGTTGATACTTAGAATGAAAAGTTAAAATACTGCACAATATTTCTCAAAAGTTACAGCCTCTTATTGTGGTGAGATTATTTGTTTTAATATCACATTATCCTGTGATGTCTCTTAAACTTTTTGGAAAGAGATATCATTTGTAGAAAAATCTTGATTTGGGGTTAAATATAAGTTTTTAAAACTGCAAATGTTGTCTTTTTTATATTTTTATGAGAAACAGTAGAAAATTATTTTTGAAGAAAACGAGCTTCTATTTAAGCGTTAAGATATATGTATTTTGTGAGTTTAAGGAGCCTGTAATGACTTGCAGGTTTTACAGAACCATCTGCCTTCAATGATTAGAAATTAACTCTGAAAACATTATTTCAAGACTACATACAGAATGGATAACTTGACAGGTAAATTTAATTAATTAGTAATTAAACACACACAAAAAAACACCAATTTTTATCTGGGTCTCAAAGGCGGATTTCTTGTAAATAATGTGAAAAATAGCAGAAGAGAGAAAAGGCAATTTTCCCCATGGCTTTACTGAAGGAGAAACTTGAGATTGGAGAGTTTCAGTGGCTGACTCTTCAATGGACAGCTTGAAAGTGGCAGAGAAGACGCTGAAAACTTGTCCAATTCTGAGACTTATGGATTATTCTTTCAATAATACCTAGTGAGCACCAGCTTTGCATCAAGCTCTCTGGAAAGTGCATCCTCGACACTAGGTTGTCCTTCAGCTAAGAACAGGAAAAAAGATATATGCATAGAATTGCTGACTTAAAACATCTGTGAAAAGGTAGATCTGAAGAAAGAAGTAGTACCGTGTCATTAGCAGAATGACTCATTTTCATTTCAGTTTGCTAAATAAAGTAGAATCTTCCCTCCCAAACTGTCTAAACTATTTGATTGTTTCCTTGAAGCCAACAAGCACTTACTGAGGGTTAGGGACCTGCCAAGATTGTGCAGTGGAGCTAACTCAGACCAGCTGCTCCCCTAACTGACCCTCCTTGTTTTGTACCATGTGAACTTTGAGCTGTGCAGCTACTAAAGGCTATTGATGGTTGGGGTGAAAAGGGGTATGTAGGACAAAAGTTTTTGGATGTTGCTTCCAAAAAGTTATTCTTCCCCCAGATACTGTGGTGAAATGGCTATCATTAAACTGTTATTGACAGTTTTTGGAAAACTGACTTGAGTGAATTGACCTAAAGGTATTTAGTCCAAGTGTCAACTTTATAATGAAGAAACTCAAACTTAGATTTTTGATTTTATCCCCAACTGAGGCTGTAACTACAGTTCATAAGTGTTTCCACACCTACAGAGCACCACAAACTGCATGGCTTAAACCACAGAAATGTATTGTTTCACAGTTTTGAAGGCTAGAAATGTGAAACCAAGGTGTCAGAAGGGTTAGTCATATTCTGAGGGTACTGAGGTTAGGACTTTCATAATCTTTTGGAGTGAATAAAGGATGATCTTGAAGGGTGATTTTGGATAGATGAACATATAAATCATCAATTCTGTGGACATTAAATTGCCCTCCATGATATGGGTGGGCTTCATCAAATTCCTTTTGCTGTTAGCCTTCCCTGGCAAAAGGGACTCTTCAGCAGACTGCTCTCTGACTTCATCTGAACCCTTAGCTCTCCTGGTCTCCAGCCTACTAGCCCACACTTTAGGATTTGAACTTGCAAGACCCCCTAACTGTTTGAGCCAATTTCTAATAACAAATCTTATATACACTCTCTTGGTTCTGTTTCTCTGGAGAATTATGATCAATACAGGAGGGCTGGGGGAGAGAAACATAGACTTCAACTCATGACATAGTCAGTTCCAAGAACACCCTAGCAAGATTGAAAAGATACATTATAGAACCTTAAATTTTAGTTCCATTGCCATAGCACATCACCTATGTGTAATATGAGTTAAACTCTTTTTGAAAATCCTATGCTCATCTTGTGATTTGTACAATTATATTGCATTATATTTTCTGGTATTTCAAGCATCAAATACATGTCTTTGAAACACACCATAAATTTTCCATCTCTATTTTGAAATTTACATCTGATTTAGTAGGCTGGAAGTCCTAAAAACGGGAAATAACTTAGGCCTTTTTCAACCTCTGAGAGACTCTGCTTAGCTGTTACTTCTCCATTTAACCCTCTTCCATTTGCCAGGAAATCTTTGCTAATTCTTATCTAATGATCTTTGCACTCATTCTTCTTCTACTGTCTCTCCCCCAGGTCATGTCCATCATCTGCTCTAAGATATCATTCCAAATAAATGCCAGCCTTATTTAATCACTGTCTAATTAAGGGCATATTTAACTTGTGCTAATGTTAGAAAAACTCTTTTTTTTTTTTTTTTTTTGAGACAAAGTCTCAACTCTCTTGCCCTTGGTAGAGTGCTGTGGTGTCACAGTTCACAGCAACCTCCAGCTCTTGAGCTTAGGCAATTCTCCTGCCCCAGCCTCCCGAGTAGCTGGGATTACAGGCACCTGCCACAACGCCTGGCTATTTTTTTGTTGCAGTTTGTCTGGGCTGGGTTTGAATCTGCCACCCTCGGTATATGGGGCTGGCGCCCTACTCACTGAACCACAGGCGCCGCCCTGTTAGAAAAATTCTTTCCTTCTATTTTCACATTATTTCCCAACCTCCTTTATAATTAAGTGTGCCTCTGTGACAAAACTGTCCTCAGTTCAGACTACGGAACTTGGATTCTGTTGTACAGTGAGAAGCCAGTGAAGTATCAGGAACAGATGAGTGATATAATTCCTTTTTCCTGGAAAAGATTCCTCTGGCTGCTCTGTAGAGAATAAACCAGAGAGGGTATAAGTGAACGAAAGAAAACAAGATATGAATCTAAAATATTAATCCAAATGAGAGGATCGCAGTTTTTTCTAGAGAGCACCAGAGCAAGCCATATCTGAGTAGTCACCAGACCCCTGCAATCCAATTTCCACAGACCTTTTAAACTCGCCCACCTGAGACAGTTGCTGACTAAGATAATTGATTTGGACATTTTGAACTGAGCCAATCGCCCGAGAACTCCTCAGGTGGTGCCCTGGTTTTGTGGTTGTAGGAAGGTTTGATTTTCCTTTCCCAATTGTTGCCTGTAGGGGGCGGGGTGACTTAATTGCTGATATTTCTCCACAGCTGAGACATCAACCCAGAGTAACTGTTTCACTAGGGTCGAACAGAGACCAGCTGAAAATAAGACATAACCACTTAGCCCCACCATACAAAACAGGTCCCCAGTTTTTCAGGCCAGTAGCCTTTATATATACCAACAATAGTCAAGCTGAAAAAACAGTTAAGGACTCTATTCCATTCATAGTAGTGCCAAAGAAGATGTAATATTTTGGAGTTTATCTAACAAAGGATGTGAAAGATCTCTATAAAGAGAACTATGAAACTCTAAGAAAAGAAATAGCTGAAAATGTTAACAAATGGAAAAACATACCATGCTCATGGCTGGGAAAAATCAATGTTGTTAAAATGTCCATACTACCCAAAGCAATATGCAATTTTAATGCAATCCCTATTAAAGATCCACTGTCATACTTTAAAGATCTTGAAAAAATAATACTTCGTTTTATATGGAATCAGAAAAAAGCTCGAATAGCCAAGACATTACTCAGAAATAAAAACAAAGCAGGAGGAATCACACTACCAGACCTCAGACTGTACTACAAATCGATAGTGATCAAAACAGCATGGTACTGGCACAAAAACAGAGAAGTAGATGTCTGGAACACAATAGAGAACCAAGAGATGGAGTCAGCTACTTACCGTTATTTGATCTTTGACAAGCCAATTAAAAACATTCAGTGGGGCAAAGATTCCCTATTCAACAAATGGTGCTGGGTGAACTGGCTGGCAACCTGTAGAAGACTGAAACTGGACCCACACCTTTCAATTAACTAAAATAGACTCTCACTGGATTAAAGATTTAAACTTAAGACATGAAAGTATAAAAATACTAGAAGAGATTTCAGGGAAAACCCTTGAAGAAATTGCTGAGTGAGTATTTTGGAGGAGGACCCCCTGGGCAATTGACATAGCTTCCAAAATACACTACTGGGACCAGATCAAACTAAAAAGCTTCTGCACAGTCAAGAACACAGTAATTAAAACAGCCCTCAGAATGGGAGAAGATATTTGCAGGTTATGTCTCCAACAAAGGTTTAATAACCAGAATTCAGAGAACTCAAACGTATAAGCAAGAAAAGAACAAGTGATCCCATTGCAGGGTGCACATGGGACTTGGAGAGAAACTTCTCTGAAGAAGACAGGCGTGTGGCCTACAGACATATAAAAAAATGCTCATCATCCTTAATCATCAGAGAAATCCAAATCAAAAGTACTTTGAGATATCATCTAACTCCAGGAAGATTAGCCCATATCACAAAATCCCAAGACCAGACATGTTGGCGTGGTTGTGGAGAAAAGGGAACACTTCTACACTTGCTGGAGGGAATGCAAATTAATACATTCCTTTTGGAAAGGTGTTTGGAGAACACTTAGAGATCTAAAAATAGACCTGCCATTCAATCCTACAATTCCTCTACTAGGTATGTACCCAGAAGACCAAAAATCACATTATACAAAGATATTTGTACCAGAAATTTTATTGCAGCCCAATTCATAATTTCTAAGTCATGGAAAAAGCCCAAGTGCCCATTGATCCACAAATGGATTAATAAATTGTGGTATATGTACACCATGGAATATTATGCAGCCTTAAAGAAAGATGGAGACTTTACCTCTTTCCTGTTTACATGGATGGGGCTGGAACATATTCTTCTTAGTAAAGTATCCAAGAATGGAAGAAAAAATATCCAATGTACTCAGCCCTACTATGAAACTAATTTATGGCTTTCATATGAAGGCTATAACCCAGTTTTAACCTAAGAATAGGGGGAAGGGGGATAGACAGTGGAGTGAGTGGGGAGGAAGGCGGAGGGAGGGTGACTGGTGGGATCACACCTATGGTGCATCTTATAAGGGTATATGTGAAACTTAGTAAATGTAGAGTGAAAATGTCTTAACACAATAACTAAGAAAATGCCAGGAAGGCTATGTTACCCAGGGTGATGAAAATGTGTCAAACGCTTCATCTTCCTCAGAAGAGCAGAAAAAGGCTAGTGGGAGGGCTGATTCCAGTCACTTGCCCTGGAGCTTCAGCAGTATACAAATGATCTCTGGGTGATTGCTGGGGAAAGGGACAATTACTGTGCATAACCTAACTAGTATTTCTCATAATAGTATAGAAATGCCTGTCACCAGAGTTCCAGGAAAAAGTAATTGCTTTACTCACTCACTGGGATTTATCTATCAGTACCTGTGATAATGCTTTAAATCTTTCCTCTCTGAGATTAGCAGGGCAGGATAAGAAAACTGATTTGGAAGTCTGCCTTTCTTTGCTCAGGATAATGCATTAAACATCACAACAGCTCTTTAGTGCTTGAGTGCTCATCTAGTCTTCTGGATGCTTCCTAGCCAAGGAAGTATTTTCTACTTTTATTTTATTTTATTTTATTTTATTTTTATTTTATTTTTTAGCCTTTGCCCCATGAAAGCTCCTGCATTTCATTTGAAGAAGATATACATATTAACTTTAAAAATAATAATAAACTAAAAAGAATGGTTGAAAAAAAAGAAAATGTGTCAAACGGTCTATAAAACCAGTGTATAGTGCCCCATGATCGCATTAATATACACAGCTATGATGTAATAAAAAAAAAAAAGTAACCAAATGATGAAAAAAAGGGGAATAAACACACTTGCTTAGCAACACGACACACTAAAAACAGAACACCAAGTGTATAATTTACCTGCAGGTTTAAGGTCTCCGATTCGAATAATGTGTGGCCAGTGCTGGAGTGTTTTAGCAAAAAACGGATTGGTTACTCCTAATATCACTGAAGGTCTATATGAAACGAAATGAGAAAAAGAAGGTCAAATCAGTGAAGAATAGCTTATAATTTCTTTTCAGTGAACAATATATACACTATCTTTTTCCTTTATTCAACATACTATCTATCAACTACATTCCAGGCAACATGTTTAGTTAGCACTAGGAATAAAGATGCAATAAAGATGAAAAGATGTGGTCCATTCGATACCGTAAAGAAAGAAGGGTATTCATAACCAGTTATAATGCCAGAAATTAGAAGACAGTGAAGGTAGTGTGAAATGCACAAGTCAAAAAGAACCTATGTCGGCTGAGCATGGAGGCTCAAACCTGTAATCCCAGCACTCTGGGAGGCTGAGGCAGGTGAATCACTTGAGCTCAAGAGTTCAAGATAGCCTGAACAAGAGTGAGACCCAGTCTCTACCAAAAATAGAAAAAATTAGCCAGGCATTATGGCAGGTACCTGTAGTCCCAGGCTGAGGCAAGTGGATCACTTGAACCCAGGAGTTTGAGGTTGCTGTGAGCTATAGTGTCACAGTACTCTAGCCTGGGGCAACAAAATGAGACTCAAAAAAGAACCTATGTCTACCAGGAGATTAAAGGATACAGCCTCACCAAAGAGGTGACATTTACATGAAGACATGAAAGATGAATAGTTTTTGCCAACTGGATAGGGGTAATATAGGAAAACAAAGAGTATGTGGCAAAGCAATAAAGCAAGGTTGTGGTCTCTGCAGAACTATACACAGTTCAGCATTCCAGAAGCACAAAGCAGGAAAGATAAATAGAATGAGAGTAAATGGGGAGATGCTGCCCAGATCATTAAATACCAAACTGATATCCTAAGAGGTTAGGTTTTATAGGCAAAGGGAAACTACTACGTAACCATGTGGATGAATGCCACATGAAAGGTATGTGCTTATTAAAGATTGTTCTAGGAGAAATTTAGAAGATACTCTACAAGGAGAGGAGCAGTTAGGGGTTAGAAGAAAAGCAACAGTGGGATATGAGAAAGAGTACAGACAGTAAGACTGGGAAGGAAGGTATGGAAAGAATATAACAAATAGTATAAGAAATAATTTAATGTCTATAGTCCCAGCTACTTGGGAGGCTGAGACAGGAGGATTGTTTGAACCCAAGAGTTTGATGTTGTTGTGAGCTAGGCTGAGGCCCTGGCACTCTAGCCCACTCAACAGAGTAAGACTATCTCTAAAAAAAAAATTATATATATATATATATATGTGTGTGTGTGTGTGTGTGTGTGTGTGTATTTTAGGGGATGGGTGCAGTGGTTCACACTTGTAATGCTAGCACTCTGGAACACTGAGACTAAGGCAGGAAGATTGAGCTCAGGGTTTTGAGATCAGACTGAGTAAGACTAAGTAAGAGTGAAACCCCACCTCTACTAAAAATAGAAAAATTAGCCAGGCGTTGTGTTGGGTGCCCATAGTCCCACTACTCAGAAGGCTGAGTAAGACAAAATGATCACTTGAACCCAGGAGTTTGAGGTTGCTGTGAGCAAGGCTAATGCCACCACACTCTAGCCTGGGTAACAGAATGAGACTCTGTCTCAATAAAAAGAAAAAAGCAAAGAAATGTTTTAGGAAGCCAAATTGATAGACTTTTAAAAAATTTAAAGTGGGGCACATTAAGAAGAAATTTATAAAAACTTAGGTTTCTGGTAGCTAAATAGGAGCTAATGCCATTCATAAAAAAAGAAAAAGAAAGAAGCATAATCTTAGGGGAGAAAAGAGGGAGGCAGAAAAAGTTCAGTTTGAACACGTTTAGTTTCAGATCCAGTAAGATGTCTGAGTGGCAGTGTGCGTGCTCACACGCAGGGCACACACACTCCTGGTTAGAGAGGTCTGGATCTCACAGAGATTCAGGCTAGGCAGACAGATTTTAGTCATTAGTACAGGGTGTTAACAAAAGCCATGGATACAGACAAGATAGTACAGAAAGAATTATCAGTCTGAAATCAGAACCCAGAACACGATACTGGAGAATACCAACATTTAAGGGATTAGCAGAGCAAAGAAGTCTTCAAAGGAGACTGAGATGCACCACTAGACAGAGGGTATCAGGATTAAAATATATTTAAGGTCAACAGCATAAATGTTACAAGTAAGATAGGTGGGAAAAATAGGGCAATAATGTGCCCACCGAGTCAGCCAGTGAGAAGGATCTTGATGACTTTGGGAACAATAAATTCAGTAGAAATGAAGAAGACAACCTGTAGGTAACTGAGGAGCAATCAGAGATTTTTGTTGTTCTAGAAACCTAGCTATGAAAAGAAGGTGAGCATAGAGCAGAAGCTAAAAGAGAAAGGGTAAAAGTATACAGATTGAAAAGATTTTTCTTAAAAGTAGGATTGAAAGTATAGTCTAATGGCTATTTACAACAACATAGCTTCCATTTATAAATAAAATCACTCAAAGAGAATAAGGTACCTATATACTTGAGTATAAGCCGAGTTTTTTCAGCACAAAATTTGAAATCTGAAATCATTACTAGCTGCTCCTTAAACATTCCTTTTATAAAATCTATTTACCTATGTTCAAAACTGAAATTAAACTTTTATTACCAAAAATAATTCTACATAACTTTGGTTATAAAAGTAATACTGGGTTAATAAAAGTTATTCTGTTTACTCACGGAGCTTGAGTACGGGTAGTATATTCTTTAAATTCACTATCATGAATAGTGAAATAAGGTCGGAAATCACTGAAGTACTTTAATGGAGAAATACAGCTGGAGCAAGACAAACATGTAAAACAAAGGACACAGAAATTAAAGGCCCTACTCCATAACCATGAAGCATCTATACACACAGTACATATCCAAAAGGATAATTTATTTATTTCTATAAACAGTAAACTCATTTCAGGGAACAAAAAAGACAAATTGAAATATGTAATGTGGAATGGTATACTAAAAGAATAAACTGGGCTTGAGGCAGAAAATAGGCTCTACCATTCACTAGCTATGTACGTCTTTGACTAAACACTGACCATTCATGCAATTAACATTTATCAAGGGCCAACTTCATGTAATAAATGAATGTGCTTGTCACTTAGAACAACAAAACATGATTCCAGCCCTCACGGAGCATGAATCGATTTTCTCATACATTAAATGGTGCTATAATAACCACTTTGTTCTGGCAGGGCAGTTGTGTGGATCAATGTAATCATGTTTGGGTACACATACTAGAGATAAGAAAGTGCTGCAAATATCACCAACGGGAACCAAATATACTCACTTAACAAGTGCCAATACAGTCTCTGAAGACTCCGATGGTGATGGTGCCATGACCACAAGGGGTTCCCCCAACAGTACCAGCTCCCAAAGCATCTGACTATGAAGGAAAACTGGGCAGAAACACCTGAAAGGTATTTACAACAGTAGTATATTTTTATTTATCCACTTCTGTTTCTTAAATCCCTATGTAATCATCTAAAAACTTCACTTTCATATACATTTTCTTGCTATTTATATCTTGATCTGATATACAAAATCATTTAGAACACAGTGATGTACAGAGACATACATGTCTTATTCACATATAAATCTATTTGACTCATTCTAATGTTTACAAAATTAAATGTAATATATTAAATTTAATGCATTACATTAATATACTTAATATTACACACAGAATAATTAATGAACAATAAAAGCATATAATTATTAAATTGGGGTACCATGTGATCAATTCTAGCAATAGTGCTTTGTTACACTTGAATTTCTATTCTAAAAAAAAAATTTTTTTTAAGACAGTGTCTCACTAAGTCACCCCTGGTAGAGGGCTGTAGCATCATAGCTCACAGCAACCTCAAACTTTTGGGCTTAAGCAATTCTCTTACCTCAGCCTCCCAAGTAGCTGGGACTACAGGTGCCCACCACAACACTCAAGTATTTTTTTGTTGCAGTTGTCATTGTTGTTTGGCAGATCCAGGCTGGGTTTGAACCCGCCAGCCCCAGTGTATGTGGCCGCCACCCTAGCCCACTGAGCTATAGATGCCGAGCCTATTCTAAATATTTTTAAGTAAACAAGAAAAATTAATTTTCTGAGGGGCACTTATTAGATGTGCTTAATTTAAAAGCTGATGATTTTGACATTAAAGAATGATGACAACAAATCATAAAGGAGAGTTCTAATGCTGAACAACAGAATTACTTCCCAGACAGATCCTCCCCCTACAGAAATGATGTATATTTGATTAGTAGCCCTGGAATTGGGTGAAGTCATGCTAGGACAGAACTCTCCTAGTACCTAACTAAGCCTCAGACACTCGGTAACTTTTACTTACTTAGTAATTTCCTCTTGGTTTGGTAACACTTTTTCCTAGTAGATTAGGGAAAAATACTTATCTACTTATGAAAATCATAATCGATCCATCTTGTTGAAAACATATACATGCAAAAGAAAAATCAAAACAACATTTAAGTGTAAAAATGTGAAAAAAATTTGTGAGAAGGAAATTAGGGGTCAATGTTAACTATTCAAAGGCAATAAGACGAAATGTAAAGGAAATCGCAAAGAAAGAAAAAAACAGCTCAAGAAAAAAGTGAACAAGTTCTTCCTCTTCCCTTCCTAAGCAACTCAATCCTAAAGCAGAACATGGTAGGCCTCTCTGCTAAGAGGAGAGGAGAGCCACATTAGCCAGAGGGAGCTATCAGAGCTCTTGTGAGGTTATGTGGACATAGCCAGGTGAGGTGGCTCACATCTATAATCCTAGCACTCTGGGAGGCTGAGGTGGGTGGATTGCTTAGTTTTGGAGTTCAAGACCAGTTTGAGCAAGAGCAAAACCCCATCTCTACTAAAAATACAAAAATTAGCCAGTTGTGGTGGCACATGCTTACTCAGGAGGCTGAAGCAAGAGGATCACTTAAGCCCAGGAATTTGAGGTTGCTGTGAGATATAACAATATCATGCATTCTAGCCTGGGATAAAAGAGTGAGATTCTGTCTCTAAAAATTAAAAAAAAAAAAAAAAAAGGTAAGGCAGACATTTAAGTGCAATGGGTGGCCTACTATGAGGCTACTGGAGCCTAAATGTGGTAAGGAAACTGTATGTGTATGAGAGTGACCTGGTTTGGGGTAACAGAGCCCAGGAAGCATAGAGGGACAGCCTGCTGCATAGCATCAGAGCCAGAGTAGGTTGAAGAGGTTGTCTATAGTATGAAACCACGTGGCACAAGATATCAGAGCCAGGAAATGAGGGGTCTCCATGGAGAAGTAGCCTGGAACAGGGTATATAGGCACACAAGTAGGAATAGAAGGGCATTCATGCAGAGGTTGACCTAGTGACAGGATTGAGAGCTCAAACAGGTAGATGGCATCCTTTTGGAGAGGTGGTCTAGTGAGATACAGTAAACCGAATGATATAGGAGGAAATCTACATGGGGGTCAACCTGGTATGGAGAATTAGAGACTAAGCAGACTGAGAAGGACATTTATTTCGATAGCATAAAAAAAGTGACTATAGGCTCGGTGTCCATAGCTCAGGGGTTAGGACACTGGCCACATACACCGAGGCTGGTAGGTTTGAACCCGACCCAGGCCTGCTAAACAACAATGACAACTACAACAAAAAAATAGCCAGGCATTGTGGCAGGCACCTGTAGTCTCAGCTACTTGGGAGGCTGAGGAAAGAGAATCACTTAAGCCCAAGAGTTTGAGGTTGCTGTGAGCTGTAACACCATAGCACACTACTGAGGGCGACATAGTGAGAATCTGTCTCAAAAAAAAAAGAAAAAGAAAAAAAGAATAGTGACTATTATCAACAATATTATCAACAATAAGTCAAAATATGGTATACTTTAAAATACCCAATGTTCCCAACACAGCAAACAATAAATAATAGCAGTGACAAGTACACCAATTACCCTGAATCGATTAATACATATTGTATGCCTTTATCAAAACCTTAGGTGCCCCTATAAATAGATACAACATTATATATTCATAATAACCTAGGCCGGGCTCACGCCTATAATCATAGCTCTCTGTAAGGCTGAGTCCGGTGGATTACTTGAACTCAACGAGTTTGAGATCAGCCTGAGCCAAAGAGAGACTGCATCTCTAAAAATAGCCTGGCGTTATAGCAGGAGCCTGTAGTCCAGCTAGTCAGGAATCCTGAGGCAAGAGGAATGCTTGAACTTAAGAGTTTGAGGTTGTTGTGAGCTATGATGCCATAGCACTCTACTGAGGGTGACAGAGTGAGACTCTGTCTCAAATCAAAAAAGAACATGGCGGGGTGGCACCTGTGGCCCAGTGGGTAGGAAATCGGCCCCATATACTGAGGGTGGCAGGTTCAAACCCAGCCCTGGCCAAATTGCAACAAAAAAATAGCCAGGCATTGTGGTGAGCGCCTGTATTCCCAGCTACTTGGGAGGCTGAGGCAAGAGAATCGCCTAAGCCCAGGAGTTGGAGGTTACTGTGAGCTGTGTGATGCCATGGCACTCTACTGAGGGCAATAAAGTAAGACTCTGTCTCTACAAAAAAAAAAAAAAAAAAGCATGGGGGGGATAAGGGACTGAGGGGCCGGGGAGGAGGCAGGGGCTTGGAGGGTCACACCTCTTGGGGGTGGGACACAATTATAAGAGGGAATTTACCAAACAAATGCAATCAGTATAATCTAATTCTTTGTACCCTCAATGAATACTAAACAATAAAATAAAGAAATAATAATAACAATTAAAAAAAATTTTTTTGAGACAGTCTCACTTTGTCACCCTTGGTAGAGTGCTATGGTGTTATAGCTCATAGCAACCTCAAACTCTTAGGCTCAGGGAATTCTCTTGCCTCAGCCTCCCAAGTAGCTGGGACTACAGGTGCTCGCCACAATGCCCGACTATTTTTAGAGATGAGGTCTTGCTCTTCCTCAGGCTGGTCTCCAATCTGTGAGCGCAGGCAAGTTACCAGCCTTGGCCTCCCAAGTGCTAGGATTACTGGCATGAGCCACTGCAGGAGGCCACAATCAAATTTTTTTTTACAAGAATGGTGTTCATGCAGAAGAGCAGCCAGGTATAGAGGGTCAGAGGCCAGGATGGGTGAGAAAGGAATCTGCACAAGGGACAGGGTTGCAGCAGAGGTGGGAGACCGATTACTAACAGTGGCATTGATCAAATCAGTAACCAAGAATAATGGGAGGCAGTTTCTAAGTCAGAGGAAAGAATTACAAATATAAAAAAGGAGAAAACTTGGAATGAATCCTTTTGTGCTGCACTGGAATTGGGGGTACTGGCGTGATTTTAGGGTTTTCAATATATAGTGGAACCTTTATAGTTGACCACCTCCCTACAATGACATTAAGTTGACCTAATTTTCATAGACCAGACATAAACCACACGTACACAATAGTACAGAGGCCTAGTTATTTATGTTGACCACCTCAACACCTCAACATACACCTCTGTATGTTACCAACCTATTACAGTCCCTTGGGTGGTCAACTTAGAGATATTCTCCTATATACAGACATAGGAATAAAATGTACATATGTTATATGTAAGTGTGTATATACATACACATTTACATAAATATATACCACATATCCCCTAGCTCTGTCCCCTTGAGAGCATCAAAAAGCAATGATACACCAAGCATCCAGTTCTTGTCTTCTAAATCCTATTCTGTGCTAAAAAGAACCCAGAGTCTTTGGAAAACTAGCTATTCTAAGGCTAGGGAAGAAAAAATACAAGATAATCTTGGAATCCAAGAGAACTGAAAACATTATGTCCCCACAAAGACGTTTACACAAATGTTCATAGCAGCATTATCCATAATAGCCAAAAAGTGGAAACCATACAATTTTTATCAAATGATGAATGAAGAAACAAAATGTGGCATATTCATACAATGGAATATTATTCAGCAACCAAAAGAATGAAGTACAGGGGATCCCAACTTAACAATAATTCAACTTGGGTGGCGCCTGTGGCTCAGTGAGTAGGGCAACGGCCCCATATACCGAGGGTGGCAGGTTCGGCCCTAGCCAAACTGCAACAAAAAATAGCCAGGTGTTGTGGCACTTGTAGTCCCACTATTCAGGAGGCTAAGGCAAGATAATCGCCTAAGCCCAAGAGTTGGAGGTTGCTGTAAGGTGTGACGCCACGGCACTCTACCAAGGGTGACAAAATGAGACTCTGTCTCAACACAAAACAAAACAAAACCCAATAGTTCAACTTATAATTTTCACCCTTATGATGGTGCAATAACAAAACCCATACAGTATGCTCCTCAACTTACAATACGGTTACTGCCAGATAAACCCACTTAAGTTGAAAATACTAAAAAATACACTTTATTTATTTATTTATTTATTCATTTATTTATTTATTTTTGAGACAGATCCTCACTCTGTCACCTTGAGCAGAGTGCCATGGCATCATACCTCACAGCAACCTCAAACTCTTAGGTTTAAGCGATCCTCTTGCCATCATACTTCACAGCAACCTCAACCTCTTAGGTTCAAGTGATCCTCCAGAGCAGCTGTGACTACAGGCACCCTCCACAACACCTGGCTAACTTTTCTATTTGTTTATTAGAGACAGGGTGTCACTCTTGCTCAGGCTTGTGTCCAACTCATGATCTCAAGCAATCCACCCACTTCAGCCTCCCAATCCTCCCACTAGGATTACAGCCATAAGCCACTGCGCCTGACCCAAAAATACACTTTAATCTTAAGATATTTTCAACCTGTGCCAAGAGTGGTGACTCATGCTGTAAGAGATTCAGCACTCTGCGAGGCTGAGGCAGGAGGATCACTTGAGGCCAGGAGTTTGAGACCAGCCTGTGTAAAAAAAAAAAAAATGTTTGCCAAAAAAATTACTTTAATTATCCAGGTGTGGTAGCTGGGAGTCCTAGCTACTCTGGAAGCTGAGGCAAGAGGCTCACTTGAACCTACCTGTTAGAGTTTCCAGTAAATTATGATCACCCCACTGTACTCTACCTCATCAAGACGTAATCCCATTTCATTGTAGGTTGAGGAACATCTGTAGTGACTCATGATACTATACAGATGAGCCTTAAAAACAACCCGAGTGAAGGAAGGTAGACATAAAAGACCATACATTGTATGATTCTATTTATATGATATGTCCAGAATAGGCAAATCCATACAGACAGAAAGTACCGTATATACTCGAGTATAAGCCGAGTTTTTTCGGCACAAAACCCGAACTCGGCACAAATTTTGTGCCGAAAAAAGAATACACACATATATAAAATAATGTGGTAACTTAAAATGTCTATACATTTTTTTATTTTCTTTTCAAAACATGGAGCCTAATATGCACAGTTTCAAAGTACCTGCCACAAAATAATTAATTACAAAAGGAAAAAGAATAATCTATCTGTGGAGATGCTTAGAGGACATTCACATTAATCAAGAGATCAAACTGAACATCATCAATAATGAGGCAAGGTAAACTTGTATGCCACCTCCCTGACAAAGATGCAGAGACTAAAGCTAATCATGAGTAAATACCAGACAATCCTAAACTGAAGGATTTTGTGCAAAAAATTGTCCTGTGATCCACAAGAATGCCAGAGTCATGAGAGTGAAAAAAAAAACTATTCAAGGCTCAGCACCCATAGCTCAAGCAGCTAAGGCACCAACCACATACACCAGAGCTGGAGGGTTCAAATCCACTCCCAATCTGCCAAACAGCACTGACAACTACAACCAAAAAACAGCCAGGCTTTGTCTTCAGTTTGGTGAGGCTCTGTCTCAAAAACAAACAAACAAAAGACTATTCTAGACTGAGGGAGACTAAAGAGACATGACAGCTAAATGCAACAGAACAATCTGAACTAGATGTTATTATGACAACTGATAACATTTCAATGTGGTCTTAATATTAGATGATATTTATAAATATTGACATTAAATAATATAAATATTATAACTATCAATAAATATTAGATGATGTTAATAAATTAACCCCCAATTTTAGCGGCTGCATTGTATACTTTGTAGAAAACAGACTCCAAAGCAGTGTTTTTTAACCTTTTTTTTACCTCACGGTACATTTGAACTTATACTTAAAATTCCACATCAACCTTCCCAGACTAATTCATTTGCTGGGTGAGTCCTTCTGACCTCACGGAGCACCAGAGTGAGTCATACTGGAGCTGCCAGCAGACGCCTGCTATCTAGTTGCTGGAGACCTTTTGAATGCTTCCACCTGAGACCGGTGCTGACTGGGACAATTGATTTGGACCTCTTGAACTTGGCCAATCACCCAAGGACTCTCCAAAGTGGTACCCTGGGTGTGTGGTTGTGTGAAGGTTTGATTTTCCTTTTCTAGTTGTTGCCCATGGGGGGCGGGGTGACTTAATTGCTGCTATTTCTCCACAGCTGAGACTTTAACCCAGAGTAACTGATTCACTAGGGTAGGACAGAGACCAGATGAAAACAAGACAGAGACATTTAGCCCCACCATATTAAGCAGGTCCTCAGTGTTTCAGGCTGTGGCACTGTACAGGTCTCTTGCAAAGCTCTAGTGGAAAAGGTACAGACACAGCCAAAGCTCTTTGGAAATCACTACTCCAGGAGCCCCCAACCCAACTTCACCTCATCTGCTTATCTAGCCAAATGGTGTAAAATAATCATGGGGCGAAATCAGCAGAATAACTCCAGTAACATGAATAACCAGAGTAGATCAACTCCCCCAAGGAACAATATGGCAACACAACTAAAGATCCCATTCATAAACAAATGACTGAGATGTTGGAAATTGAATTTGGATTACAAATAGGATTAATAGAATAGAGATAAAGTTGGAATTAGAAATTCAAGGAGCATTTCAAAAGTTGTCTCAAGAATTCAATGAATTCAAAGACAAAATCACCAAAGATCTGACACATTGAGACAAGAACTTGCAGCCCTCAAAGATCTGAAAAATACAGCAGATCCCTCAGTAACAGAATGGAGGAGGCAGAAGAAAGGATTTCTGACAATGAAGACAAATCTTTTGAATGCTCCAAATGCTCAAAGAGGAAGAGAAGTGGAGAGCAAAATTGTCTCATTCTCTCAGAGAGCTCTGGGATAATTTGAAGAAAACTAATTTTCGCCTTTTAGGAATTCCTGAAGGTGACAAGGCAGCTTTGAAAGACACAGATGCTCTTCTTCGTGAGTTAATAAAGGAGAACTTCCTAGACATGACAAGAGATTCTGAAATTCAGATAGCAGACAGTTTCAGAACCCCAGCACGACTCAACCCAAATAAGACATTTCCTTTAAATTAGCTTTGTCAAAGTTAAAATGAAGGAGAAAATTCTGCAAGCAGCCATATGTAAGAAAACCATAACCTGCAAGGAGAAGAATAGTAGAATGACTGCAGATCTCTCTGCTGAAACATTTCAAGCTAGAAGAGGGTGGTCATCAACTTTTAATCTCCTAAAACAAAATAACTTTCAACCCAGGATTCTGTATCCAGCGAAACTGAGTATCATTTATGATGGAGAAATTAAATACTTTAATGACATTCACATGTTGGAGAAATTTGCCATAACTAAACCAGCTCTCTGGGATATTCTCAGACCTCTCTTCCTAAATGACCAGTGCAATCCTCCACCACAAAAGTAAACTCACTCAGAAACTTTTTTGATCAAATTCTAACTTCCACACTGGTGGAAGGATTAAAAATGTCCACTGGACTTTTGAAAAACTCGATACCCAAAATTTTACCAGGCTTATTAATATTCTCTATTAATATGACTTGCTTAAATTGTCCTCTAAAGAGGCACAGGTTGGCTGACTGCATGCAAAAACTCAGGCAAGATATCTGCTGCATACAAGAATCTCATCTTACCTTAAAAGATAATATAGATTCGGGGTGAATAGATGATCACCTATATTTCAGGCAAATGAAAATCAGAAAAAAGCAGGTGTTGCAATTTTATTCACAAATATGATAGGCTTTAAACCAACAAAAGTAAGGAAAGATATGGATGGTCACTTCATATTTGTTAAGGGTGACACTCAACATGATGAGATTTCAATTAGTAAAATTTATGCACCCAACCAGAAGTGCCTCAAATTATAAGAGAGACTCTAACAGACATGAATAACTTGATTTCCTCCAGCACCATAATAGTCAGAGATTTCAACACTCCTTTGGCAGTGTTGGATCGATCCTCCAAAAAGAAGCTAAGCAAAGAAATTTTAGACTTAAACATCACCATTCCATAATTGGATTTAACAGACATCTACAGAACATTTCATACTAACAAAACTGAATACACATTCTTCTCTTCAGCTCATGGAACATACTCCAAAATTGATCACATCTTAGGTCACAAATCTAACCTCAGCAAATTTAAAAGAATAGAAATTATTCCTTGCATCTTCTTGGACCATCACAGAATAAAAGTTGAACTCAAAAACAAGAAGAATCTGCATACTCATACAAAAACATGGAAACTAAATAACCATATACTGAATAATAGCTGGGTCATAGATGAGATTAAAAAGTAAATTACCAAATTTTTGGAACAAAATGACAGTGAAAACAGGAATTATCAGAACCTCTGGGATAATGCAAAGGCAGTCCTAAGAGGGAAATTGATAGCACTGCAAGCCTTCCTCAAGAGAACAAAAAGAGAGGAAGTTAACAACTTAATGGGACATCTCAAGCAACTGGAAAAGGAAGAACATTCTAATCCTAAACCCAGCAGAAGAAAAGAAATAACCAAAATCAGAGCAGAATTAAATGAAATTGAAAACAAAAGAATTATATAACAGATCAATAAAGCAAAAAGTTGGTTTTTGAAAAGGTCAATAAAATAGATAAACCTCTGGCTAACCTAACCAGGAAAAAAAGAGTAAAATCTCCAATTTCATCAGTCAGAAATGGTAAAGACGAAATAACAGCAGACTCCTCTGAAATTCAAAAAATCCTTAATGAATATTACAAGAAACTTTATTCTCAGAAATACGAAAATCTGAAGGAAATTGACCAATACTTGGAAGCATGCCACCTTCCAAGACTCAGCCAGAATCAAGTGGAAATGTCGAACAGGTCTATATCAAGTTCTGAAATAGCATCAAAATCTCTCTAAAGAGAAAAGCCCGGGGCCAGATGGCTTCATATCAGAATTCTACCAAACCTTTAAAGAGGAACTAGTACCTATATTACTCAACCTTTTCCAAAATATAGAAAAAGAAGAAATACTACCCAACAATATTCCATGAAGCAAACATCACCTTGATCCCCAAACCAGGAAAAGACCCAACAAGAAAAGAAAACTATAGACCAGTATCACTAATGAATATTGATGCAAAAATATTCAACAAAATACTAGCAAACAGAATCCAGCAACATATCCAAGAAATTAAACACCATGACCAAGTGGGTTATATCCCAGTGTCTCAAAGCTGGTTCAATATACGTAAATCTATAAATATAATTCATCACATGAACAAATTAAAAAACAAAGACCATATGATTCTCTCAATTGATGCAGAAAAAGCTTTTGATAATATCCAGCATCTTTTCATGACCAGAACACTCAAGAAAATTGGTATAGAAAGGACATTTCTTAAACTGATACAGGCCATCTACAGCAAAGCCACAGCAAACATCATATTGAATGGAGTTAAATTGAAATCATTTCCACTCAGATCAGGAACCAGACAAGGTTGCCCATTGTCTCCATTGCTCTTCAACATTGTAATGGAAGTCTTAGCCATCACAATTAGGGAAGAAAAAGTAATCAAGGGTATCCACATAAGTTCAGAAGAGATCAAACTTTCGCTCTTCACAGATGATATAATTGTATATCTGGAAAACACCAGGGATTCTACTACAAAATTCTTAGAAGTGATCAAGGAATACAGCAGCGTCTCAGGTTACAAAATCAACACTCATAAATCTGTAGCCTTTATATAACAACAGTCATCCTGAAAAAAAAGTCAAGGACTCTATTCCGTTCATAGTAGTGCCAAAGAAGATGAAATATTTGGGAGTTTACCTAACAAAGGATGTGAAAGATCTTTATAAAGAGAACTATGAAACTCTAAAAAAAGAAATAGCTGAAAATGTTAACAAATGGAAATACATACCATGCTCATGGCTGGGAAGAATCAACATTATTAAAATGTCCATACTACTCATAGCAATATACAATTTTAATGCAATCCCTATTAAAGCTCCACTGTCATACTTTAAAGATCTCGAAAAAATAATACTTCATTTTATATAGAATCAGAAAAAACCTCAAATAGCCAAGACATTACTCAAAAATAAAAACAAACCACGCGTAATCACACTACCAGACCTCAGACTATACTATAAATTGACAGTGATCAAAACAGCATGGTACTCGCACAAAAACAGAGAGGTAGATGTATGAAACAGAATAGAGAACCAAGAGATGAACCCAGCTACTTACTATTACCATATACACTAGAGTATAAGCCGAGTTTTTTTCGGCACAAAATTTATGCCGAAAAACCCGAACTCAGCACAAATTTTGTGCCGAGAAAACTTGGCTTATACTTGAGTATATACAGTATTTGATCTTTGACAAACCAAGACAGGCACACGGCCTACAGACATATGAAAAAATACTCATCATCCTTAATCATCACAGAAATGCATATCAAAACTACTTTGAGATATCATCTAACTCCAATAAGATTAGTCCACATCACAAAATCCCAAAACCAGAGATGTTGGCGTGGATGTGGAGAAAAGGGAACACTTCTACACTGCTGGTGGGAATGCAAAGTAATACGTTCCTTTTGGAAAGATGTTTAGAGAACACTTAGGGATCTAAAAATAGACCTGCCATTTGATCCTATAATTCCTCTACTAGGTATATATCCAGAAGACCAAAAATCACATTATAATAAAGATATTTGTACCAGAATGCTTATTGAAGCCCAATTCATAATTGCTAAGTCATGGAAAAAGCCCAAGTGCCCACTGACCCATGAATGGATTAATAAATTGTGGTATATATACACCATGGAATACTATGCAGCCTTAAAGAAAGATGGAGACTTTACCTCTTTCATGTTTACATGGACAGAGCTGGAACATATTCTTCTTAGTAAAGAATCTCAAGAATAGAAGAAAAAGTATCCAATGTACTCAGCTCTACTATGAAACCAATTTATAGCTTTCATATGAAAGCTATAAACCAAGTATAGCCCAAGAATATGGGGAAAGGGGAATGGGGGGGGGGAGGATGGGCAGAGGGGGGGTGATTGGTGGGACCACACCTACGGTGCATCTTACAAAAGGGTACATATGAAATTTACTAAATGTAGAATATAAATGTCTTAACACAATAACTAAGAAAATGTTGTGAAGGCTATGTTAACCAGTGTGATGAAAATATTTGAAATTGTATATAAAACCAGCACATTGTACCCCATGACTGCATTAATGTACACAGCTATGATTTAATAAAAAAAAATCCACCGCACATTTAAATTATGTTGATCCAGAAAATGAGAAAAGAAAGAATATACTCACTCTGCTTTGAACTTCTTTTGAAAATAATTTAATTAATGATTTTTATATTTTTTGCAACACATTTAAGATTCTCTAACAGCACACCAGTTGAAAAGCACTGCTCTAAAGCATGGAAGGATTATAGGGCATCAGGTTTCTTACTACCAAATAGCACAGGAAAGAAAAGTTTTCTGTACTCTACTTACCACTTTTCTATAGGTTTGTAAAAATAAGCCAAGGAAAATGAGAAAAGGCATACATGGAAATACCTGACAAACTCACTTTAATAATGAAATGTCCTTAAAGCACTGAAGTGCAAATTACTATCTTTCAAGTATAATAATATATTCTCAATTAAAGGGCACAAATAGACGACAGGAAGCACAGGTATGAGATGAAGCATTCTCTGAAACATTTGTAACTACACTGATAATATGTTATATATAAAGTAGTTTTACTGGGGAGAGGTGAGTTTTTAATATTCAAGAAAAGATACCTGTATCCAGTATTAGTATGCATCAAACTGCAGTGCAGAATTACTAAAATGAGGGGTCTATAAGGAAATCACAGAGTCTTTTCATTTTTTATTTATTTTTGAGACATAGTGTCATTATGTTGCCCTTGGGAGAGTGCTATGGCATTACACTCACAGCAACCTCAAACTCTTGGGCTCAAGCAATTCTCTTGCCTCAACCTCACAAGTAGCTAGGACTACAGGCGTCCACCACAAAGCCTGACTATTTTTCTTGTTGTTTTCATTGTTGTCAGGCAGGCCTGGGCTGGATTCAAACCCACCAGCTCCAGTGTATGTGGCTGGTGCCCTAGCTGCTGTTCTACAAGCGCTGAGCCAGAGTCTTTTTATTTTTACTGATTGATAGTAGAGACACAGTTTCACTACGTCACCCAGGCTGGTCTCAAACTCCCCTCACTGTGGCCTCCCAAAGTGGCAGGATTTCAAGTATTAGCTACCATGCCTAGTCTCACAGTCTTTTTTTGGCACCACTTTTACATCCCCATTTGGGAGTACCATGCCTTATGTGAAGCTTCCACCACCAAAACAGCCATCCCCAGGAAAAAATCAGAAATTCACTCCTAAGAAATAAATGTTTCAATCCTTTGAGAAAGGTACAGCATGATGTTATAATCCTAACATCTAAAAGAGAATAATGTTTCTCAAAGAACATCACATGCACTTTACACTTTCTCACTCTTTGCAACATAAAAACATCCATAATTGTTGTCTACTCTGACAATGCCATAGAAAGCCAAAATGATTTCATTCTCAAGTCTCAATGAGGGTGATGAAAGAAGATAGAAGGAAGGGCATAAATGATATGCTTCTCACTTTACTGGGAACCAGTAGCAATTATAATCAGGTAAAAATGAACCTGACTGTAAGGCAGGGACTTTCCACTACCAGTGTGCAGTAGCACACTGGCATGCCATAAGAAGATTTTAAGTGTGCTGAGACAATTTTTGAAGATCATTAAATAAATTATTATTATTTTTAAGACAGAGCCTCAAGCTGTCACCCTGGGTAGAGTGTGTGGCATCACAGCTCACAGCAACCTCCAACTCCTGGGCTCAAACGATTCTCCTGTCTCCACTCCCAAGTAGCTGGAATTACAAGCGCCTGCCACAATGCCCGGCTATTTTTTGGTTGCAGCAGTCATTGTTGTTTGGCGGGCCTGGGCTGGATTCGAACCCACCAGCTCAGGTGTATGTGGCTGGCGCTTTAGTCACTTGAGCCACAGGTGCTGAGACAAATTCTTTTCAAAAGAAGTTCAAGACAGGCATGGTGGCTCATGCCTGTAATCCTAACACTCTGGGAGGCTGAGGCAGGTAGATCACCTGAGCTCAGGAGTTTAAGACCAGCCTGAGCAAGAATGAGACCCCCATCTCTAAAAAATAGCCAGGCATCATGGCGAGTGCCTATGGTCCCAGCTACTTAGGAGGCTGAAGCAAGAGAATCGCTTGAGGCTCAGCCCCTGTTGTACAGTGGTTACAGTGCTGGACACATGCACCAAGGCTAGTGGGTTCAAACCTGGCCCGGGCCAGCTAAACAACAATGACAACTGCAACAAAAAAATATCTGAGTGTTGTGGTGGTGCCTATAATCCCAATTACTTGGGAGGCTGAGGCAAGAGAATCGCTTAAGCCCAAGAGTTGGAGGTTACCGTGAGCTGTGATGCTATGGCACTCTACTGAGGGCGACATAGAAAACTGTTTCAAAAAAAAAAAAGAGAGACAGAGAATCGCTTGAGCCCAGGAATTTGAGGTTGCTGTGAGCTATGATGCCACCACACGCTACCCTACCCTGTCTCAAAAGCAAAAAACAAAAAACAAACAAAAAAAGTTCAAAGCACAGTACATATATTGGGGTTTTTGCTATTTTTTTGATCAACATTTTTGATCAACATAAGTGTGCTGCAAAAGTTTATAGGTTCAAGTGAGATTTTAAAAAGCTGAAAACACTGCTCTAAGGCATGAGACTTTCAGTTTCTTTCAACAGAAAACTGCCTTTCTAATCCCAATTTTTTTTTTTTTCTTTTTTAAGACAGAATCTCACTTGGTCACCCTTGGTAGACCATGGTATCTTATCTCACAGCAACCTCAAACTCTTGGGTTCAAGCAATCCTCTTGCTTCAGCCTTCTAAGTAGCTGGGACTACCGACATCTGCCAAAATGTCTATTTTTTAGAGACAGGGGTCTCGCTCTAGCTCAAGCTGGTCTCAAACTTGTGAGCTCTGGCAATCCACCCGCCTCAGCTGCCTAGAGTGCTGGGATTATAGGTATAAACCACCAAGTCTGGCCCCTCTAATCCCAATTTAAAAACTGAATGAGAAAATAATTTTTGTTATCAAGAAAGCTAACACCAAAGACACAGTCTTTGGAATAGAAGCTTAAGAAATCTTGACCCAGTGAAAGGAGCCCCTACACTCAATTATATATCTTGACACTCAAATTCAAATGCCTTTCTAGGTCTCTGTCCTTTGCTCTCAAACTCAGTCTTGATGTACAACTACCACCCTCAATATAACTCATAAATTTTCAAATTTTCTTTGATACTAATAAATGTGAAAGGTAAGCTCTACAGACATAAAACAAAGTACTGTTACAAATACAACATTAAATCACTGTCAGATATTAAATGTTTGACAAAGTACTATCACTGTGGGATTATTTTTCAAGGGTTGGTGTATGTGGCTAGCACCCTAACTGCTGAGCATGGGCGCTGAGCCCATATACAAAATTATTAAGAATATTGTATAAAATTACCTTTAGGATATGTGTCTAAAGTGTATGTGAAACATAAATGAATTCTGTGTTTACACCTTAGTATTAGCCCCTAAATAATGCAATATACACACACATATATATATATATATATATGCAAAATTCCAAAATCAAAAACAGTTTTTGTCCCAAGCATTTCAGACAAGGAACAATCAAGCTATTCCACAGAAACAAAGATAATAAATAATAAACAAACTAGGCCGGACATGGTAGCTCAGTCCTGTAATTCTAGCACTCTGAGAGGCTGAGGCAGGTGGATTGCTTAAGCCAAGAGTTTGACATCAGCCTGAGCAAAAGCAAGACCATGTCTTTACTAAAAATAAAAAAACTAGCAGGAAGTGGTGGTGCATGCCTGTAGTCGCAGCTACCTGGAAGACTGAGGCAAGAGGATTGCTCAGGCCCAAGAATTTGAGGTTGCTGTGATCAATGATGCTACAACACTCCATCTAAGGCGACAGAAGGAGACTCTGTGTCAAAAAAAAAAAAAAGATAATAAGAATAATAAACAAGGGCGGCACCTGTGGCTCAGTGGGCAGGGCACTGGCCCCATATACTGAGGGTGGTGGGTTCAAACCCAGCCCCAGCCAAACTGCAACAAAAAAATAGTCAGGCGTTGTGGTGGGCTACTCGGGAGGCTGAGGCAAGGGAATCGCTTAACCCCAGGAGTTGGAGGTTGCTGTGAGCTGTGTTACACCACGGCACTCTACCAAAGGCAATAAAGTAAGACTCTGTCTCTACAAAAAAAAACAAAAAAAAAGAATAATAAACAAAATAGTATAAGACTCATACCCAAAAGTTCAAAGGAAAATGTGTGACAATTGAATACTACATTAATTTATGCCTATTCTTCAAATTATTCCTCCATGAGTCAATTATCTAAACTATTAATAATAAGCATCCCTCTTAATATATTTTTCCTGTAATATTTATTCCTTTATTTGGGGGGCACTCCCTCTTTTCATTCTAATAATGCTATAACATAATTTTTTAAAGAAAATTGCTTTAAAATCACATTTATAATTCATAAACTACAAAATTCCCCTTACCGAAAACAAAAAATAGTGCTATCACCTCAAAAAATTCCCTCATTCCCTTTGCAGTTGGTTTCCCTCCCAAGCAGACACTGATCTAAGCAAACACTTATCTAACTTCTGTCGGTACCATTTTCTCCTTTCCAGAATATTTGGTGGCGCCTGTAGCTCAAAGGGCTAAGGTGCCAGCCACATACACCAGAGCTGACAGGTCAGAATCTGGGACGGGCCTGCCAAACAATAACAACTACAACTAAAAAATAGCCGGACGTTGTAGTTGGCGCCTGTAGTCCCAAGCTACTTGAGAGGCTGAGGCAAGAGACTTGCTTAAGCCCAGGAGTTTGAAGTTGCTGTGAGCTGTGATGCCACAGCACTCTACCCAGGGATATGGCTTGAGGCTCTGTCTCAAAAAAAAAAAACAAAACAGAATATCATATAAATGGAGTCATTCAGTAAGAATCTTTTAAAAATCTAGCTTCTAGAATGAAACTGGACCTACAACTTTCACCATTAACTAAGATAGACTCTCACTGGATTAAAGATTTAAACTTAAGGCATGAAACTATAAAAATACTAGAAGAAAGTGTAAGGAAAACTCTTGAAGAAATCTTGAAGAAATCGACCTGGGCGAATATTTTATGAGGAGGACCCCCCAGGCAATTGAAGCAGCTTCAAAAATACACTACTGGGACCTGATCAAACTAAAAAGCTTCTGCACAGCCAAGAACACGGTAAGTAAAGCAAGCGGATAGCCCTCAGAATGGGAGAAGATATTTGCAGGTTATGTCTCTGACAAAGGCTTAAAGGCTTAATAACCAGAATCCACAGAGAACTCAAAATGTATTAGCAAGAAAAAAACAAGTGATCCTATCTCAGATTGGGCAAGGGACTTGAAGACAAACTTCTCTGAACAAGAAAGGCACACGGCCTACAAACATATGAAAAAATGCTCATCATCCTTAATCATCAGAGAAATGCAAATCAAAA
>CAUYPK010125757.1:0-14184 GCA_963574355.1 Loris lydekkerianus
AGAATATATTTTTCAATCAAATGAATATACACCATGACCAAGTGGGTTTTATCCCAGGGTCTCAAGGTTGGTTCAATATACATAAATCTATAAATATAATACATCACATAAACTAAAAAAAAGACCATATGATTCTCTCAATAGATGCAGAAAAAGTTTTTAACAATATCCAGCATCCTTTCATGTCAGAACACTTAAGAAAATAGGTATAGAAGGGACTTTTCTTAAACTGATAGAGGCCATCTACAGCAAATCCACAGCCAATATCATGTTGAATGGAGTAAAATTAAAAACATTTCCACTCAGATCAGGAACCAGGCAAGGTTGCCCATTGTCTCTTCTGCTTTTTAACATTGTAATGGAAGTCGTAGCCATCACAATCAGGCAAGAGAAGGTGATCAAGGGTATACAAATAGGGTCAGAAGAGATCAAACTTTCACTCTTCACAGATGACATGATTTTATACATGGAAAACCCCAGGGACTCAACTATGAAACTCTTAGAAGTGATCAAGGAATACAGTAGCATCTCAGGATACAAAATCAATACTCACTAATCAGTAGCTTGTATAAATACCAATAATAGTCAAGCCAAAAAACCAGTAAAGGACTCTATTCACATTATAGTTGTGCCAAAGAAGATGAAATATTTGGGAATTTACCTAACAAAGGATGTGAAAGATCTCTATAAAGAGAACTATGAAACTCTGAGAAAAGAAATAGCTGAAGATATTAACAAATGGAAAAACTTATCATGCTCATGGCTGGAAAGAATCAACATTGTTAAAATGTCCACATTACCCAAAGTAATATATAAATTTAATGCAATCCCTATCAAAGCACCACCGTCGTACTTTAAAGATCTGGGAAAAATAGTACTTCATTTTATATGAAACCAGAAAAAGCCTCGAATAGCCAAGACATTACTCAGAAATAAAAACAAATCAGGAGGAATCACACTACCAGACTTCAAACTATACTATAACTCTATAGTGATCAAAACAGCATGGTACTGGCACAAAAACAGAGAGGTAGATGTATGGAACAGAATTGAGAACCAAGAGATGAACCCAGACACTTATCATCATTTGATCTTTGATAAGCTTATCAAAAATATAAACTGGGAGAAAGATTCTCTATTTAAGAAATGGTGCTGGGAGAATTGGCTGGCGACTTGTAGAAAACTGAAACTGGACCCACACCTTTCACTATTAACAAAAATTGACTCTCACTGGATAAAAGATTTAAACTTAAGACATGAAACTATAAAGATTCTTGGAGAGAGTGCAAGAGAAGCACTTGAAGAAACTGGAGAATACTTTCTGAGGAGGAACCCCCCCCTCCCCCCGGGCAATTGAAGCAACACCAAAAATACATTACTGCAATCTGATCAAACTAAAAAGCTTCTGCACAGCCAAGAATACAGTAAGTAAAGCAAGCAGACAGCCCTCAGCATGGGAGAGGATATTTGCAGGTTATGTCTCCAACAAAGGTTTGATAACCAGAATCCACAGAGAACTCAAACTTATTAATAAGAAAAGAACAAGTAATCCCATTTCACTGTGGGCAAGAGACTTGAACAGAAGCTTCTCTGAGAAGACAGGCGTATGGCCTACAGACACATGAAACAATGCTCATAATCTTCAATCATCAGAGAAATGCAAATCAAAATCACTTTGAGATATCACCTAACTCTAGTAAGAGAGCCTCACATAACAAAATCCCAAAACTAAAGATGTTAGCATGGATTTGGAGAAAAGGGAACATTTCTGCACTGCTGGTGGGAATGCAAGCTAATATGTCCCTGTTGGAAAGAAGTATGGAGAATACTCAGGGATCTAAATGTAGACCTGCCATTTGATCCTGCAATTCCTCTACTGGGTATATATCCAAAAGACCAAAAATCACTTTGTAACAAGGATATTTGCATCAGATTGTTCATTGCAGCTCAATTCATAATAGTCAAGTCATGGAAGAAGCCCAAGTGCCCATAGACCCATGAATGGATTAATAAATTATGGTATATGTATACCATGGAATATTATGCAGCCTTAAAAAAGATGGAGACTTTACCTCTTTTATGTTTACATAGATGGAGCTGAAACATATCCTACTTAGTAAAGTATCTCAAGAATGGAAGAAAAAATATCCAATGTACTCAGTACTATTATGAAACCAATTTACAATCACTCACACTTTCATATGAAGAATAGATTACAACTATGGCCCAGGATGAGGGAGGGAGGAGGGATGATGGGAAGGGGGAGGTCAGATCAAGGGAGGGTGAATGGTGGGATCACACCATGGTGCATAATTTACATGTCAGATCTGTTAAGTATGGAGTATAAATGTCTTAACACAATAATTAAATAAATGAGATGAGGTATATATTAACCAGTGTGATGTAAGCGTTCCTAACTCTATGAGAAATCAGCATATTGTACCCCATAAATGCATTAATGTATACATGATCTATGTGTTTATGATTTAATTTTAAAAAAGGATATATTTGACTTGTACCCTTGCAATATGTTCCATAGATATGGTCCCGAAATCTGTCAAGTGTAGAACATAAATGTCTTAACACAATAATCAAGTAAATAAGGCAAAAGCTATGCTGATGGATTTGATGTAAACACATCAGATTGTACAAAAAAAAATCAACACATTGTATCCCACATATGCACAAATGTATTTATGATCTATGTGTATATGACTTAATAAAAAATTTTAAAAGGATATATTTTTCAGTAACTTTTTGAGAAATGACAGAGAGAGGTAAAGTTTTTAACTGCATGTATGTATGAAAATGTCTTTTTTTACCTTCATATTTGCATGATAGTCTGGTTGGTTATAGAGTTCAAAGTTAGAGTTCATTTTCCCTCAGTATCTAGAAGGTGTTGTTATATTGTCTGATGTTCCTGTTGACAATGTGATGCTCTTTTTATTCCCCTTCCTTTACATTTTTTCCATCTGTTCTCTCCAGAAGCTTTCAGAATCCTCTTTTTCTCCCTGGTGTTATGAAACTTCATTATGATGAGCCTTAGAGTAGATTCTTCTTCATTCATTGTATTGAGTACTTAGAAGCCTCTTCAAACTGGAAATTAATGTCATCTGGTCCTAGGAAATTCTGTTTCACATCTTAAGTTTCTTTCTCACTGTCTTTTATGTTCTCTTTTTTTCTGCATCTCCTTTTAGTTAGATTTTGGTCATTCTGGATTGATACTCCATTTTCTTGTCTTTCCTCCTCCCCCCACAGACATTGTCTAGCTCCTAGACAGTGTGTGTGTGTGTGTGTGTGTGTGTGTGTGTGTGTACATATATATATATTTCAGGAGATCTTTCTATTGAAAAAACATTTGGCTATACTATTTTAAATTTCCAAGTGTTCTTACGTATTTTTATTTTAAAAATACACATAGCACCTTATTTTTGTTTCATGTTTCTTCTTTTATCTTTCCGAGAATTTTAATTATAGCTTCTTTGACATTTAATTCTGTTCCATGGGCTAGTTCTGCTTTCCCTGAATTCTGTTGTCTTCTTCATTTGTTTTAGTTTCTATATTTTATGTAAGAGACTTTATTCAAATGCCATATGATTTTCTTCTATCCATTTATATTTAAGAGAGAGGCATGATAAAGATGATTAGAAGTTCTCTGGGTACAGGTAGGGCTACCATAGTAAAGGGCTTTACAGCCACAGCAGCCAGATGGCATTTTGGTGGGGGTGGGGGAGGTGTGAGATCCAAACTTCAGTATCTGCAGTTCTCTGGTGTGCTTCATTTCTTTAGAGAATGGTCCTACAGTATTCTGCTTGGGAGCTAGGATTCTGGATTCTCGCATAATGGATCCGGGGCAGAAGGAAGACTGGGAGAGCTTCACTGTTCACTCTGCTTTTGACATAAGTTATTCATTTTAAGTCTAACATTCTTTCCTCTTTGATACCTTTCCTTGAGCTCAAAATTTGTATGTTGGAGCCCCAACCCCTCATGTGACTAAATCTGGAGATAGGGTGTATGAGGAGGTAATATGCAGTCATAAGGGTAGGGACCCTGACCTGGTGGGATGGGTGTTCCCAAAAGAAGAGGAAAAGACACCAGCACGCTATCTCTGCCTTGTGAGGACACAGGGATAGAACTAGTCACGCTGGTACCCTGATCTCAGACTTCCAGCCTCCAGAACTGGGAGAAAATATATTTCTGTTGTTTAACCCACCTAACTTACGACATTTATTGTGGCAGCCTGACACTAGCTAATATACAGAATGATTTTGTACTTTATAAATACATTTTTATTAACTATTAGAATTTGCATATCTACTGTAGAAAATGAAGAAGAGGTTAGTAAGAAATAAAGATATCTGTTAGATATTATTATAAAAGTGTGAAGAATAGTGGTACTTACCCATTGCTCCACTATAATCACTGAGATAGGTAGGGGAATCGAAAGGGGTGGTTGACGCTACCAAACTAGTTTTGGACCCAACACCAGCTGCTAGGAATCACATGTGGGCTGGATCCACAAGACAGGTGCCGGAGATAGCAGGGTGATGTTGAGTCAAAGTTACCAGTGTCCCCATCACCCGGACAGTGTGCTTTCCTTGAGCTCAAAATTCATATGTTGAAGCTGTAACCCCTAATGTGACTTCATTTGGTAAATAATTATGTTTCCGCGGGGGATAGAAAGCACCTAAGGCTTCCATCTTACACAGCTTCCTTCCTAAAACTTGCCATTAGATGTGTCCACTTGTTCGTAACAATATGGCAGTGAGGAGTCATTTTTCTGACATGCACAGTTTGTTGTCATGTCATGTAATTAGATTAGTGGAGGCTATCTTTTTTTATCTGTCCTTGATGTAAAACTCTCTTACTTTATTAAAGTCACTACTAAAGTTGCCACTATTTAGTTTACTTATTTCAATACGGGGTACTCAATATGTACAAAAGCAATGTATATAGCAAAAATATTTGTACCTGCATACTATTCTGAAACAAACGCCCCCCAAATTATTGCTGGCTCATTATGCTGTAACATTCAAACAGATAAAGATGGAGATACTGCAGGTCACGTAAAGTCATTGCCCTACGGGAAGAACCCAGATAGACTTCTTTGACCCTAAATTGTGGTTGCATGAGGTCTGCCGGTGAGTTTTTAGCCACCTGAGTAGCCCAGCAGCCCGCCTGCCTTCCCTGAGGGCTGCCAGGGCTTTGGGCAGCTTTTCTTCTTTCAGACAAAATGCCTATCACCACATAGGTGCTCAGTTACTGGTTGTGGACAGAAATGAATATTATTTTTCCCTACAAAGTTATATTTGTTGAATATAACCTAGAAACTCACAATGGAAGAAAAATCACAAAATTTTGCTTTCAAATGGTTGGTACTGGTAGCTCAGGATTAAGTGATGTTTTCCACAGAGTATATGACATTAGAAAATTGAATAACTTGCAGAATACAGACATCTTAGCCAGGGTTAGAAAGGTTTCAAAATCCTCTTATAACACTAGTTCTAGACTTCCCTGTCCCCATTGTTGTTGTCATAGTCATCATCATCATCATCCTGCATCTAATACTTAGTGAAAAATGAAACCACTTATTCTGAGGTGCTCAAAATATTATTGAGACTATCCAAATACTTTCATAGTATTCATGGTTTCCATAGCTACACCCCATCATTTAACATTTAACCTGTGCCCTGAACTATATATAACTCTTGACTCAATTTAAAAGGGTTATCTGCATAGAAAAAAACAAGGACTGAAGCCAGTTTTGCAGGAAACATTTATAAAATAGTCATGTTCCCCTTTAAAATGTAATCAGGCTATTTTATAATAGTTATATTGCCTCACGTTATAGGGCTGTAATAGTCTTTGGACTAAGAATTCACATAATAGTTTAAAATGAACCATCAAATCCTTTCCTTTTATTATAATAATGTCTACACCCTGAAGGGCATATTCAAATAGTGGTATTAGTAATGGTCCCATGCAACTTAATTATGTGCTGGAATTTAATTATTTGGGTCTCTGGGAGAGGGATGATTGCAGGTTTTGTGACACACACACATACACACACACACACACATATATATACTGATTTTAGTGATCTCTTCATTGTATTCTTCCTATAAGACATGTGACTTCACCAGGCACCAATAATTTAAAGGTCAGGTTAAATGTAAGATTGAGCCTGGTCTCTTTCCAGTAATATTGAGATAAGCAGGGCTACCTTGGCCTGCCCACAGGACCTCATAAAGAACTGGAGGAAGTAGGAAACCCAAGAAGCGTGTCATACCCCTCTGCAAAGAGAGGGGACTCAGTGCCTCCTAAAGCAGATCCTGATTTTTTGCAGCATTGCTATTGCTGAGAACCTTGTTCTTAGAGTGAACCTCAGTTTTCCTTCTCATAACTTACCTCTGATGGTTTCTCTTCTGCCCTCTGAGATGATAAAATTACTTTCCATTACAAAACGCTCCAAAAGGTTGTAACCATGCTTGCCTATGGCTTCTTTCTCTTAGGCTAATACCCCCAAGTCCTGCCATCATTATTAGCCCCTTTATCATATGGTTTCAGAAATACTATAATTCTTCACCCTCATTAAAAGGTGAAGCCTAGAATTGAACCTAATATTTAGGACATAGCAAAAGATCTGGAGATAAGAACTAGGCCAACATATCCATTGTTCCGAATCCCACAGATGGCTCCTATTTGCTTTTTTAGAGGTCATATGAAATGTAAGCTGATAGTTTACATATAGCAAAGCAACCACTTCTCTCTACCCCAGTTTGGTCTTTTCCACAAAAACTTATAAACCCATTCTTTCTTTATCCAGTGCTTATAGAGATGATCATTAGTCTCATTAAATATAATCATATTATTTTAGACCAGTGATTCTCAGTCATGGGTCATGTGCCTTCTAAGGGCCAATTTCTGGTGGGGATGGAATTGTGTGTGGGAGACACAGCTCAGGAGTTAAACAAGCATTATTATATATATATATATATATATATATATATATATATATATATATTTTTTTTTTTTTTTTTTTTTTTTTTTTAAGACAGAGTCTCAATATATCACCCTTGGTAGAGTGCCATGGTGTCACAGCTCACAGCAACCTCCAACTCTTGGGCTTAAGTGATTTTCTTGCCTAGCTTCCCAAGAAGCTGGGACTACAAGCACCCACCATAACGCCTGGCTATTTTTTGTTGCAGTTGTCACTGTTGTTTAGCTGGCCTGGGCTGTGTTTGAGCCCACCACCCTTGGTGCATGTGGCTGATGCCGTAAGAAAAAAAAAAGCACATTCAATATGATTTTATATTAAAAAATGAAAGAAGACATTGGGAAACTCTTAGGAGATAAGAGGGCAAGGTATTCTAGTTATCAATTTTTACCTGAGCTGCAAACTCATCCATTATTGCCTGTTCTGTAAAATTGAGCTGAGCCTTTTAAATACTGTTCTTTTGTCAATAGTATGATGCTAAGCTTTCTCAGTAAAGAGTGTTGCAGAGACTTTGTAGAAGATGAGACACTTTCTTGTTAACAGTTTTTCCTGTCACCCAAGGGAAGAGCAAGTTCGGGAAGACAGACTTTTTTCTGGTAAGTTCTCCCAGCATGGCACCTCAGTAACTTTTCTGCCATTTAGTGAGCACAACTCTTCCCTTCCCAACAAAGTCTGGATCTCAGTCCTGCGGGGGCGGAAGGCCTGTCCTTGGACACTGTACCAAGTCCTAAGGGCAGAGGTTTCTGATTATTTCTGATACTCTCATATTTTTTAGCGCTCTTTAATTTTTTATCAGCTAACCTCTTACTGCTTCAAATTCATCTTATAAATAATAATTCTTTATATCCAACTTTCCATGTTCAAGTTGCTGTGTAGTTTTTCTCCCCTAATTGGATCTTGACTTGTATCCAAGGGTCATGAGAAAGAACTAGTTCCAGGATGTAAAGATCAGGTAAGTAAGTATATCAACACCTAAAAAACACAAAACAAAACACTGCCTTGCACCATCTGGTACCGAGTTACCAGATTCACTTCCTGTGCTTGGTGTTCCAGGCCCCCCATCATGGTCTCTCTGCCGCTTTGCCATCCCCGAAATCTCACTTTTCGTATTTTTCCCAAGAGCACTTTCTACTCCCGTCAAACCTGCATGCTATCTTCTACAAGGTGACATTTACTCTCACATCCGTCCATTCCTTTCTGTTGTTTTGTCTGTGATTCCTTCTTTACTGAATGCCTATTTCCTCCTTTGACCCAATGCTAACTCCTTATAAATGTAGCTTACCAGTCCTCTTGTCTGAAATGTCCAGATGAACCTTATCCCACACTATGAGCTTTTTTGTCTTCGACGTGCCCCAGCACTCCTGGGGCCTTAGTTTACACAGGCAATATAAAAGATAAATTCCAAATGTTTAAAACTTCTTTGATAAGAGATTGTTGAGACTCTACCAGCAAGTTCCAAGCTCTTCAAAAGCAGGAACTCTGACTTTTATTTCTCCTGTATTTCTTCCTGAGAACTGGTACTATGCTCATCAGAGGCTTCTTGCTTAGTTGGAGCTGAATGAACGATTAGAGACAGCTGGAAGCTTTAGTTGTCAGTTCTTTCACAAATGATGTGCTGACAATTGCTGCAGGAGAAGAAAAGTGCACAGTGAAGTTGTATACCCTGGAGGCATACGTAACAAAATGCACATGGGCCATGATGAACTTGGCCCATGAATTTGCTGTGGAAGGCAGTACAGTGGAGAGAAGTGAAGCCCCTTCGATGTGTCATCAACACTGTGTCAAGCAGAAAAGCCAGCTAAAGGCTACAGCGTAGGGGTCATCTTTAGGGACCCATGTGGCTGGAACATATACTGGTTATAGTTACTGAAAGTAGATTCTTCAGTAGTCTTCTAAACACCTTGTGTGCATCCGTCAGCAAGTCTGAGTCACGAGCAGTGAGCTGGAACACAGCCACTCTATCTGCACTGCAGCCAGGCTTGGTCTAGCAATAGCTCCACAGGGTTGGAAACAAATGACAGATAACAGAAGGCCTGATAACCAGCTTCCGTGCAGGGGTGGGAAGGGCAGGAGAGAGAAATGTGGGAAGACTGCTTGTGGAAGACCATAGGTGCAGCTACCCGCTCTATAAATACCGCAAGCTGATCAACGGCGGCTTGTAGCCGTCAGAAACAAAGTAAAAACTTTTGAACTGTGGGACCAGTTTAAAACAGAATTTTAAACAGTGGCCAAGCCACTGTTTAAATACATAACTTTCCAGAAGATATGTATAGTGTATAATAAAGAGCTGCTGAGCCGCCAACAGTCTTTATCACCACGCTAAACATTGGCGAGGTCAGCAGGGTGTGTCTATGAACGCAGAGGGCAGTGAGCGAGGGAGGTCAACAAGCCAGAGACATAGGGAGAACACTGACACCATAAAAGAGGAGAACCTCTCCAGTCGTCAGCTGCTAGCACTTACAAGGTATTTTTGGTTTCTCAAGTGGCTGTATTGCGATTACGCAAAAGGAATAAAACTCAGAACAAATGTATTTGACAGAAGACAAGACAGTATATTTTAAGCAATATTTTCAATGTTACAGCACATCTAAAGTTAATGTTTGATATGATCAGTGCTGGGGACAGTTAATGATCTCTTGAATTTGAGACGCCTGCTTCATATTTGATATCAGGAAATATTCCATTTAAGGGGTAGCCTCCAACAATTAGGACCTAAATGCCCCAAAGTACCATTATTCATCAACGAGAGGAACTGGAGTCCTTTCTTAATGTGTTTTAAGAAAAGAACAAACCTTTAGTTAAAATAACATAGAAAAGTTCTATAAACATGATACTTTAATTTTAAACTAGAAAAGCCTAAATTTAGCTCTAGGGAATCCCAGTAATATGAATCTCTCTCTCTCTCTTGATCTTGCCACTTATTTCCAATACTCAGAAAAAACAAACAAACTGCTATTGGTTGCAAATAATCTGGAAACTTTTCACATGCAAAATTTTGCCTCATGGGACCATAAGGGAAGATTCGTTAACTAAATTTAGTATTCCAACAACACAGGCTCAAACTAAATATTATTTATGTCACCACTGATCTCTCCCCAAGAAATATTTGGTAAATATAGAAAGATCTGTGGCATATCATCAGATAAAAAAAATCATTGAGCATTTGATGTTTTCTGCTTGGCAATTCTACAACTTGTCTTGCTGGGGTCTGAAGATTATGTATGTCAGAGAAGTTCTGTGTTTTGATTTCATCTTAGCTGAATATGACAGAGATTTAAGAAAGGCTTAGTCTAGGGTAATAGCTGTAGCAACAAAATACTACTCTAATTAAGGTTTGTTTGGTAATGTACCCAATTCAATGGATATGGAATCTCATTTACAATTATTGACATTGATGTAGAGCAGGAATGGTCCAGATGTATCTGGGCATGAAAGCAGCTATTTCTGTCAAATACCCCAGACTTGTGCTTCCCCGGCCAGGTTCCAAAACACTTTCATCCAAGTCATTCAAGACCCCTCTGGCCCTGATTCTTGAAGATGAAAATGGTCATAAGTTCACCACCTTTAATGATTATAGACATCTGGTTTAGTAATTCACATTTATAGCTACTTTCTGACTTCCTTTATTGCAAAAGCAGCAGTCAACTGCAAGATCAGGATTTTTCAATATCTCTTTCCCTACTATACCACATAATGAGGCAGAAGTTCTTTCTTTGGATTTTACCTTGGGGAAAGTAAACCCTGGCAGTTTGATCACAGTCGGAGTTTTAGAAGTTCAGAGTTCTAATCTTAAATCTTAGCACAGAGCAGCAACAGTGTGTAAGGAACTGTCCCAGGTGCTGAACCATCCTCATTTGCTATTCAGAGGATTATTCAGTACAAATAATGAAAAGGATGGTATCTTTATGAGGGCCAAACACAACAAGGAGAGGCTTTCCACTGGAAGAACAGCTGAGTAAGAGATCTAATTTTGACTTCTGATTGAGCAAGAAACAGAGATGCAGTGAAACTAATTATCAGTTAGAAATTGCATGCTTTTCCTGGAGGAAGACTTGCCCCAAAAACTGTTGAAGCCCCTCAGAGTTGAAGTAACAAAAAAGAAAGATAAGTTTGTTTCCAAAAAACAATAGGTGATATCAAAAGCTAAGATGTGGAATCAACTTGAGTGTCCATCAGCAGGATAAAAGATGAATGGATAAAGAATATATAGTCCATAAACACAATGAAATACTATTCATACTAAAAAGAATAAAATCCTGTCATCTGCAACAATATGAACAAACCTGGAAGACGTTATGTGTAGTGAAATAAGCCAGGCACAGAAAGACTAATACCTCATGATCTTACTTATATGTGGAACCTAAGAAAAGTCAACTTCAGAGAAGCAAAGAGCAAAATGGTGGTTACCAGAAGCTGGGGGGTGAGGGGATTGGGGAGATGTTGGCTAAAGGCTACAAAATTTCAGTTATATAGGAGGAATATGAGACTACTGTTGTACAATATTGTACATTTTTAACAACAAGGTATTGTGTACTTAAAAACTGCAAAGGCAAATTTAAAGTGGCCTCATCACAAAACATTGAAAACCAAGAGAGGTATAGGACATATTAATTAGCTTCACTGAACCATTCTACAGTCTATACATACATGAAAACATTGTGTTGCACACCATAAATATGTGTAGTTTTTATTTGTTAATTAAGAAAAAGAGTAATAGGTGGTGGTGTTGACTTTACGATGTAAGCAGCAGAACAAGGGAATATGGCTTTTGTCTAAACTGCATGCCTTTCCTGGTTCCACAAAAAAGTTGTGAATACACCTGCTCACCCCAACTCTGTCCAATATTACTTCTACTTCTTCCTAAAGTGCTTCCATCCCAGAATTTGGTTGCAAAAGCAGGAGGGATGTTCCATCATCAATTAAATAATTTGGTTTCTGGATTGCTCCCAACCAAGACATTCCAGTATTTCCTAATATTTAAAATCCCCTTGTGCCCTCACAATGTCCAGCATCTATATGTCCAACATCCCAACCTATGCAGATTTGTACACTGGACTGGAGACCCCAAGTTGCTATGAGAAGCCCATAAAAATGAAGAATGAAGGAGAGGTATTTTACAGTGCTTAAATAAGAGAATAACAACCACCACAAAGGGTACTATGCAAATCAGAGCAATTCAGCTTATTTCCAGATTCCTAGTTTGGAAACTAAAAATATAGAAAGCAAGCCTGAAACCTTCTGCCTCTGATATTTACATTTGCAACTGTGAACAGCTGGACTCTAGAGGCAGGTGGTCCGATGCTCCCAGCCCTGCCACTAAGTGTCTTTGGTGTTGATAATGAATTACACACACCGTACTCTCTGGAAAGCAATCTTGTATGGAAGCAGGCACTCGTGTCTAAAATGTTAGGCCCTGGAGCTAGTACATTTTTTGATTAAAGTGAAAAAACCACATGGGCTCAGAGGCTGTTTTTCCCATAACTTTACTCTCTTACTGATATGAAAGGAGCAACTGCAGTGGTTAGTGTTGTTTATTCTTACTGAATATACACCAAGGGTGACAGTGCAGCTTATTAAGGCCTGTGAGGCAAATTGGCTCTGGCAGTGCCATGGAAGGAAAGATGACAGCTGGCTGACTGGGGTGTTGTTTTGGAAGGCAGTTATGCTCACCACTGTATCACCAACATGGGTGTTGTTTCTGAAACTTTGAAGAAGTTCCATGATGTATCCTGTGAACATTTTAGACACTGCCATCTTTGTGTGGGCAACCTTGATTGCATTTAGTTGGTAAGGTTGTAGTCACTGAATAAGAAAGACTCAGAAAAAAGTTTTAAAAATTGGGCAAAATTTATCCTTGATGTTCCGAGTTAAAGTGGGCCATTGACCCACTTAGTGACTGCAAATTGTTTGTAATTTGGAGGTGGAAGACAGCCCTTGAGAAAAGGAGGATGGTATTTGCTTCACAAATGGACATCACACATGATTGGTGATATTAGTCTCAACAGAAAGACTAATGATGGAAAGGATCTTATCCTTCCATTATAGCTAAAATATACAGGTGCAAAATTAAGGGAGCTATGAGAGACACTCTGAGGACAGAACACGCCAAGTGCTACGTGTCTCTGCTAGTGTGCCACGTTCACTGCTGCTGCTGGGTGTGTGCCTGTGAATGGGAGGATTTTGTCTCCAATCCTGGGGAACTGAGAAGTGCAGCATTCTGCTCATAGAACAAAAATACAAAATTGTTTCATGTTTAGGCTGGCTATTTTCTTTGATAGGCCCCCAAATCCCAAATGTAATTATAGTTGTTGTTTTCAAATGAATGTTATAATTAACTCAGAGTAGAGACCTTCTTTTTACACATTTTGCTTGGTGAGGGAGGACGATATATTTAATGCAATTGATGTCTTTTAAATAAATGCGTGACACTTAAAAATGTCTAGGTGGAGACTTAATTGCAAGGATAATATATTAGTGAAAAGTTCCCCTGACTATATATGATTTGCACAGAAGTTTTAATAAATGAGGAAGTAGTAAGGGCCCTATAGATAACCTACAGGCAAGTGTCACCTAAACCACTGTAGGAAGATGCATGAAGAATTAATTATTTCTTTAAAATCTTTAAGGAGGTGAAAACACAATGCTTATTATCCATAAACCATCTCAGGGAGATTAATAGCCACATGACCAGAAAGTTCTTTGAAACCTGAACCCAGATTTATTCTCCTTTTGCTATTTAATAAGTTCTCTTGAGATAAATATCCCTTAAATATAATAAACCAAAGATATAGCCCACATCTTCCACTAGGGAAAGAAAGAAGAAAAGCACACATTTCATAAACCTCATCCTCCCATTTTCCATAATACACTGATAGTTCATTAGTTGAAAGGTACCATTAAAAAGCCCCTCAAACAAAATTATTCTTCCCTCTTCCCTTTATTCATCCACTCACTCACCCATCCATCCATCCCTATCTTTCTTTCTTTCCTTTTTTTTTTTTTTTTTTTATTAAATTGTGGCTGTGTACATCAATACAATCATGGGCTACAATGTGCTGGTTTTATATACCATTTGAAATATTTTCATCAAACTGGTTAACATAGCTCATGAAATAATTTGAAGTAACTTTTGTCCACAACTTCCTGGTTACCTTCTGGTCATTTTGTAGCCATTAAGTGTACCTAGC
>CAUYPK010125758.1:0-15632 GCA_963574355.1 Loris lydekkerianus
AAGTATCCCAGGAATGGAAGAAAAAGTATCCAATGTACTCAGCCCTACTATGAAGCTAATCTATAGCTTTCACATGAAGGCTATAACCCAACTATACCACAAGACTATGAGGAAAGGACCAAGGAAGGGGAAGGGAGGGGGGGAGGTTTGGGTGGAGGGAGGGTAATGGGTCGGGCCACATCTATGGTGCATATTTTTATCTATAATAAAAAAAATTAAAAACTTAAAAAAAAAAAAGTGAGGCCTCGGCTGGGCATGGAAGCTCGTGCAGGTAATTCTAACACTCCTGAAATCTGAGGCAGGAGGATCACTTGAAGTCAGAAATTTGAGATCAGCCTAAGCAAGAGTGAAACTCCATCTCTTCCAAAAATGAATAAATTAGCTGGTCATGGTAAATGTGCCTATAGTGCAAGCTACTCAGAAGGCTGAGCCAGGAGGATCACTTGTGCCCAGGAGTTTGAGACTGCACTGAGCTATAATGACACCACTGTACTCTACCCAGGGTGACAGAGCAACACCCTAGATAAAAGAAAAAAAGAATAAAGACTTTATCTAAGGTATCTGAAGTGCTGAAGTGCACTGTCATATAAAATTTAACATGGTCTTGTTTTCCTGGAACTTATTTCTAATTGGAGCTGAGAGTGGAGAAGATAGAAAAATAAAGAAGCAAATAAATACATTAAGAGATAGTAATCATTTTTGAAAAAAATAAAAAAAATATATGGTAGAGAGCCACTAGTGGGATGGAAGAAGATTGTTATGCAAAGGGAGGTAGATAGTCCTTAGGTTGAATAATCAGGGAAGGCCTCTCTGATGTTGCAGCTGAGGCCTGAATGAAAAGAAAGAACTGGTGATGCAAGTATCTGGGATCAGATCAGAGTGTTTCAGAGACAAGAAATAGACAGCAAGCCCCTTAGATAATTATGAGCTTGGAGGGCCCAACAAAGGGGGGGGAAAAGGCTAGCATGTGGGTGTTAAGTTCTTGGTCATCTTTTGATGGTGGTTAGAATTTGAAGAGGCCATTAGATAAGCCCTTGTGAGCTATGAAAAAGAGGGTACATGAACCAATTTTCTCTCCTAAAGATCCTTCTTGATGCTGCATAGTACAGGATTTTAAGGGAGGAAAACCAGTTATCAGGATGATGTTTTCAACCAGGCGATAGTTAATGAAGCACGGATTAGGCTGGACTAGGGCACTTAGCATGGAGCTGTGTTTAGCAAACACAGAGGAAGGCTCCCTAGAATGAGGATTTGTCTTCATTTTGGAAGCCTCTTCTTATAAATCAAGAAAATCTGGGGCAACCCTAACTCTGATTCTTACTCTGATCCAACCCCAATATTTGCTCTAACCCTAACACAAACTAAAAGACCCAACAGGGCAAAGTACCCTGAGAAAGGGCTTTATTCTTCTTTGGACATTGTAATATAGGTTTAATGAAGTTGTACTTTTTGTAGGGGGACCAAAGACTCCAGAGTTCATTCAGAGCAGAAAGGACAAACTCTGTCTCAACCAGTCTGCCTTCATCTAAGAGGCTCTCCTCCCCCTTCCAGCCTAAGCAGACAGAACCAGAAAAGGGACCACTAAGTTGACACGGAGCTAAATAAATTAGGCCAAAATGTATAGGAGTAAAGAGAACCTACATGGTCTTACTCCACAGTATTCTCTATTATATCAATTATAGATCCTTATATCCATCTCAGTGTTTGGGTGGGATATTTTCTACCCTGATACCTTGAAATTTTGTGCCACCTTAAGTAATCATTTCTCTGTTTACATAAATATTTTCTCTCCACAAACAGAGTGAAATCTTCAGGAAAACACAGATTGGATTCTATAATATTATACATGGCTGGCGTTCTGTAAATGTTTGGGTGTGTTGCTAATAACAAAAACTGTCCACCATCCCTAAAATGATAACTCTGTGCCTTGATTTGGGAAGAAATTACCTGATAAAGAAATCCTTATGAGTAAACTCCAGGAGGTAGTTCTGCGGTATTGTGGCCAGTGTCTTCCTGCTTCTAATTAATTCCTGACTCTTGTCCGTGGCTTATATTTACACTGAGATTTCATGACAAACCCTGCTCTGCCAAGGGCAGTGACAGGTTGATATGCTCATGGCTGGTTTCATCTTGTACCTGTGCTTACTCGTCATTGCTATGAAAAAAGATGCTATGTCAGTAAAATATACTTTTATATCTTTTGCGTTACCCAGTAAGAATAAGATGAGCCAAGCCACTTACTGCCTCAAAAGCTGCGGTGTTCAGCGACCCTGGCTGCTCCTTTAGCCTGAGACGAGTGTGAACACTGACCTCAAGGTGAAAATTTTCATTGGCCCTTCCTAAGTGCCTAACCTTTCTATTCCCTTGGGATCTTGAATATTTTGCTTTGCAAATAGAAATGTCAGAAGGTCCAACTATAAAAATTTATATTTATTGACCCAGCAGAAAAATTGGGACTGAGGATTTATTTACTCAGGGAATTGTTCTAAGGTCTAAATCAGTTGGAGGAGTGCAGATAACTGTGAGAAAGATGGCACTGCTTTCCTAAAAGGGCCTGCCCTCTGTCCACTGTGCCACCTTATTAGATGTGCTGGGTAGTACCAACAGCCACAGGATGAACCACTCTGTTTACTCTGCTTTGGGACAGCAGTTTGAAAATCAGTCCAGAGATGGAGATTTTTTAAGATGTTTTATTAATATGTCCCTTGACTGTTCATTTGCTAAGGGTTTACAAATGCTTTATCAATTATTAATGATCTTTATACCTAGCTTAAAAAAATCCTTAAAGTTGGGAAGCATATGGGCATTGAATAATTCACACCCATTGGCACTTCTTTTAAACAAATGCCTTTTAACAGATAAGGCTAGGGTAATGGGGATTAAATGTGCTTATCTCTGAGTTTGTTTCCTTTGCATTCCTCTAAAATGTGGTCTGTAGCTGCAAGAACAAAACATATCATCTACTTGTTAAAATTGGAACCTAGGAGCTAGGACTTCCCCGTTTTCAAGTGCATGTTTTTCCTGACCTTGTATAACAGTTGGAAAGTCATTTAATAGGTCTCTCTTCTTGACATTTTCAGATTTCTCGGGTTTTATCCTGCTACTCATTTCTAAATGAATTATTGAAGATGAATTTAACCAGCCACTCATTAGTTTGCACTTTTCTCATTCTCCATATATCATTTGGTGCCTGCCTTTTTTTCTTGCAGAGATTGAAACCATGAGTATCTCTGTATTCTGACTTTTAGTAGATGCTCTTTGGGTTCATCAATACCTCACACTGCTATTTTGTTGCTTTTAAGCAAAGGTAGTTAGAAATAAAAGGACATTACAACCTAAGAATAGGGGAAAGGGGGAAAGGGAGAAGAGGAAGGGGGAGGGGGTTGAGGGGAGGGGTATTGGTGGAATCACACCTACGGGGCATCTTACAAGGGCAAGGGTGAAACTCAGCAAATGTGAAATGTAAATGGCATGCTACGGTAACTAGGAAAATGCCAGGAAGGCTATGTTGACTAGTGGGATGAAAATGTGTCAAATGGTCTATGAAGCTAGTGTATGATGCCCCATGATCATATTAATGTATGCAGCTATGATTTAATAATAAAAAAAAACTTAAAATAAATAAAGAAAGAAAGAAAGAAAGAAACCTAGTAAATGTAGAATATAAATGTCTTAACACAATAACTAAGAAAATGCCAGGAAGGCTATGTTAACCAGTGTGATGAAAATGTGTCAAACAGTCTATAAAGCCAGTGTATGGTGCCCCATGATCGCATTAATGTATATAGCTATGATTTAATAATAAAAAAAAATAGAAAGACACTTGAGGGAATTTCTTGAGTAGATGACTATGTTTCCTACCATGCTAATGAGCACGTATTAGTCAGCTCAAGCTACCATAACAAAACAGGCTAAGTAACTTAAACACTAGAAACTTATTTTTCATGGTTTGGGGGGCTGGGGATTCCGAGATCAAGTTGTTGGCAAGGCAGGTGTCATTCTGGGACCTCTTTTTTCAACGTGTAGGTAGCTGCCATCTGCTACCTACAAAAGAAATTAAGGTTATATTCAATTTCACAGCCAAACATGATGTGGAGATGGGAAGAGAAAAAACAGCCCTGAATTTGAGAAACAAAGGATCATTTCCTATCAAGTAAGAAATAAGTGTCTTCTTGCATCTCAGAGGCTATTTCTGCTCCAGAAAAATAGAACTGCTTTATTTGTTAAATGCCTGGAATGTGCACTATGCTTTATACAGGACCGCTAATAAATATATCAGTCTATTATCTTCTTTAAAAACCCACCACAGCTCTTTTTAAAGCATAGCCCTCTCTATATTCATATATTTGTTTAGGCCAAGGTGAAACAGCCTGGGGCAATACAATCTTTAGAACACATAGGTCATGAAGAATGAACATGCCCCACTGAAAACGTTCTGACCCCCTTTCCCTGCCCACTGCCTCTGTGTGTGTTGTCTTTGTTTCACCCTTGTGCCTACCTAGGCGCTAAACTCTTCACCAATTCATGCTAAGATAAATAAAAATCAATCACAGCAAACTTTTTCAGAGTTTGTAAATTTCTTAAAGATTTCGGACACTTGGGGGAGGTACTTTACAACACTCTACCATTTTTCTCATCTCTTTTCCTTCTCCTTTACCGTGTTCTTCTATCTCTTTCTCTTCCCTATTCAAACTAATTCAGCATGCGCCTCTATCAGTCAGGACAGGCTAAGTTATACAGCAACACAACACAATCCCAAGACCAGTAGCTTAATACAAATATTTACAGAGAAATGAGCCCTTCCTTGGGGTACCTTGAAAGTATCTATACCTGTTGGGACACTGTCATCCCAACCTTTACATTTATATCTTTTATACCAGGGATAGTTACTCAGATACTGAAAATCTTATTATATGCCAAGGTGGACCCTTATGTTTCCCTAAAAGGGGCAATTAACTTAATTTTGGCCTTATGGTTTCTAAATTAGTATTTGCATGAGAATCAAATGAAAACTTTAAAAAATCAAGCTGTATAAGCTCCCCTCACAAATATTTTGATTCAGTGGATTGAATGTGGAGACTAGGGCTCTAAATTTTTAACACTCTTCCCAGGTAATTCTAAAAATTTTCTAGGTTTGAGAATTACCCCTCTTGTTCAGGGGTCAGCAATCTACAGCCTCCAAGCCAAACCCAGCCTGCCACCTGTTTTTGTAGTAAAGTTTTATTGGGATGCAGACATGTCACTTATATTGTGTGGGGCTGCTTTTGTGCTATAATGGCAAAGTTGAATAATTGTGACAGAAACCATATGGCCAGCAAAGCCTAAAATATTTACTAACTGATTGATCTTTTATAGAAACAATAAGCTGACCTTTGCTCTTACAGCTAATTTCCAGAGTCCTTACTTCGTGTGATGGGAACTAAGTAAGACAATGCAGACAATCACTAAAGACAACAAAAACACCTACCCTGAACTCTTTACCGTCATCTTCACATGCGGAAAATTATCTATCCTTTTTTATACCTGGAGCCAAATTACTTTTTTCCTGAGTTATACTGACCCCTAACGGTATAAATAGTAAATCACAGCTGCTTAATCAGATTAGTTGTCCTCATTGTTAATTAGCACCCCAAATTAAGAGTTGTATTTACTGCCTTTAGCTTTAGAAGTTAGAATTCACTTGGTAGGAGTGATCAGTACTAAATGGCCCGGGAGAAGGTTGGCAATTTTAATGAGAACTGAAATCTTTCCTTCTGCAGAGTTCCTTTCTCGTCAAAGACGATTATTCAATGCAGCATTTCCAATTAGATAAGGTCATTTATACCAAGGTGATAATTTTACTTGGAGACATTATGATCATTTGTGATGCCATGTCTATCTCTCAAGTCGAAGCACAATACTACATGGTTAAAATCACATGTGCAATCACTGATGAACTGGATGAAAGGAACTGCTCAAACAGCAATCTGAATGCAAACATATGCCGAGATGGTCACCAAAGGGGACTGCACACATGGTGGCAATAATGAGATGGCAGAGGTAAAATCATCGGTTTTCACTCCTGACTACTGATTAAAATCCACTGGGAAGCTTTTAAAAATTAATGATGGCCAGACCCCAAACACTGGAGATTTGACCTAAGGATGAAGCCCAGGCAGTAGTCTTTAGTTGTTTAAGTTCTCCAGGTGCTTGTAATATGAAGTCAAGGTTAAGAATCATTCTACAGCATTTTTCAAATTTTAATGTCTATTCAGGTCACCTGGAGGAGCGTTTTAATCTGCAAATTGTGATTCAGTAGGTCTAGAGATGGCATCTGAGAATCTGATTCCTAGCGCACTTCAAAATGCTGCTGCTGCTGCTGCTGCTGCTGTCTGTGGTCCATTCCTTGAGTAGCAAGAAATTAGATCAACCAGTATTTTTTATGCATTTCAGTGGTTCTGAGATCTTAAAGTACATAAGCATCACCTGGGAGCTAACTCAACATGTGAATTTTCAAAACCTAGTCCCAGAAATTAAAATGCAATAGATCTCAATTTTTTTTTTATTTTTTATTTTTTGAGACAGAGTCTCACTTTGTTGGCCTCGGTAGAGTGCCATGAAGTATCCCAAATGATTCTGAGATTCACAGTGTGAGGGCCAAACACATACTACCTTACATGAATAATATTTATTCTACAAATCATGTTTTTAAAGATGGCAGCATTGTTTATTAACTTTATGAACTACCCAGACAAAATGCAGGGAATGTTTTTTAATCACTCCCAAATGTAATGGCTTAAACAAACAGCCATTTTACTATATCTTATGATTCTGTGGGTCAGGAATTTGGGCAGAGGCCAGCTGGGTGATTCTGCTCCCCAGAGTATATACTTAAGTCACTATGGGCCAAGCTAATGAATGGACTGGTTTAAAGAGTCTGAGGTGGCTTCATTCCACATGCCTTGGTATGGTAATTATGCCTGGGAGGCTGAGCCCAGCTGAGGCTCACCTGGAATGCCTACACAAGCACTTCTCTGGTCTGGCAGTCTTAAGACAGTAAGTCTAAGTCTTAGAACAGTCTCTTTACATGGTGACTCAAGGCTTCCAGATACAGGAAATGGAATCTGTCATTTTCTCAAGGCCTAGGTTTGGACAGTGACACAGTATCATTTCCACCACAGTCTACTGGTGAAAGAGTCAAAAAACTCAAGTAGATTCAAGAATAGGAGTCATAAACCATCTGGTTTCATGGACATGCAATCCCATAAAGAACCCCATGTTTGCACAGAGCTCCAAGTTCAAAAGAGCATCACACTGGGTTTAATGCTCTGCTTTTGCTGTCTTGAAATTCTTTATAATTTTTTTTACAAAGTGTGTTAGCTAAGGACATAGTGTAGCTTAGGCTAAGGCATTCCAGAGGGCTTGTTGGGCAAAGTCCAGCTTCCTCAGATCCCAGTAACAGCTAGTAACACCAATAACAGCTTGGTGGTTTAAACGGAATGCTTAGCACCCGGCTGGCTCAGGGCTAACATTCCTGAGAATCTGACTGACCAAAGTCCAGGCCTTTCCATCCCTCCTCCCACTGCTGTGAACCGGCACCAGTAAATCATCAGGGGGTAAGGAAAGAGTGTTTAGCAACTAAAGATTACAGTGGACTGATCCCTGCCAAGATATAGATGGGAATCACCAGAGTGAGTTAAGAATGTTAAGGTTACACCCTTTTCTTTGTTTAACTTAGAATAACAGAATATTACCCCTATGATCTCTTCCCTACTTTTCTCCTTTCTATTTCCCTGCTAATGATTGTTTAAGGCGACCATTTGTTTAGTTCCCCCATTTCCATTATCAACTTTTCGACACATTTTGTGGTTTTGCTGAATGAAAGGACCTTCGGGAAGCCTTCAGAGGCTGCACTTGCTAGCTGCTCCTCCTGCTAGTAGTGCCGCGAGCTTCTCCCTGCGCTTGTTGGTCATTCCTCCTGAGATAACCAAGTCTGAATTTTCTCTCCCCCTTATCACCCTCAGTGTCCAACAGTTGTGAGGTCCACTGGCTGCCACAACAAAGGGCACTGCATTTTTACTTTGCACTGAGTCCTACAAATTAGGTAACTGTCATAATCTGCACCTTTAATGATAGGAATGTTAAAGAAAATTTATGGCAAAATTTAACCAGCCACAGGTTACCTGCCTGAGATTTTATTCCTCATTCTATTTCTGTGTTCCAAGTTATCTTTTCTAAATACATAGTGAGATATGTGGGTTACGTTTGGTATAAAGAAGGAAAATAGATTACAAAGTTGAAAATTAGACTAAATTGTGTCATATTTTAGATTTAAGAAATATGTTGAAAACCAACCACCCTATTACATACACTGAGTATCTGCTAGCACCATAGATCTGATCATCTTAGGGCTCACTCAGTTTGATCAGTGCAGCGCTGACTGGTAGTTATCCAAGTTAACACATATACTGAACAGATATGTAATGTTCTTGGTGAAGAAGATAGTCAATAATCACTAGAGCAGCGGTTCTAAACCTGTGGGTTGCGACCCACAAAAACTGTATTAAAGGGCCGCGGCATTAGGAAAGTTGAGAACCACTGCACTAGAGGGACATCTCCAAGATCTCAGCAAACCTAGATTTGTGTTTGATGCATCTGCAAAGTTATTTAAAGGTTATTAAAGAAGGCATTAACAACTAGTCCATATGCTTTTTGAGAACTGGGATCACATTTGACACCTCTTTATATCATCAATCATTTGCACCACACTATCTACTCAGTAGGAACTCAGTAGCAGCAAATGATATAACAACTACGAATTGATACAATGTAGATGCAACTCATGCAGAACAAGAGCAGATAAACAGCAAGTACAGTGCTTTGCCCACAGTAGCCAATGATTGGTAAATTGAAACTATTGACATGAAAAACTCTCAAAAGGTGCGATTATTCAGGGAAAGTTTTGTAAAAAATAAAAAATAAAAACTAGACTTTGAAGAAGTGAGGGTTGGCAGAGAGCATTGACTGGGAATAGAAATCAGCGGACAAGAGAAAACAATCAACCTGGCGGGATGGAGGAACTGTCACAGGAAGAGGAATGTCACCCAATAAAGAAGTAGGAAAGGAGAGGTGAATGGCTTCAGGTCACTGCATTCCAAATTACAGAACCTGAACTTGCTGAACAAGCCATAGAAGGTTAGTTTCTTCCGTGACTTGTTGGAGGGAATGAGTGACGACTAAAGGAGTTTGGAAGTCTTTAGCTGAGGTCCATTCCAAAGGAAGTACTAAGATGCATATTTTTCAGAGTAAGTAAGAAACCTAGTAGATGATCCTTAAACCTCTGATCCAGACTGAGGGCACAAAAAATTGGAAGTTAGAGATCAAAAGGGACTTGAAAAGGCACAAAGTTCTTAAGGTACTATGATGGTAGAAATGTTTCCCTTTATCTCAGGAGACTACCTGAAGAACTTAACATGGAAACAGAACGTTACATGTATGCCCTGGATTTTAAAGAGCACAAAGGCCTGGTGTCTGAGGTCTTCCTGAAGAAAAATGAAAGGGTAAGAGAAAGGATGGGTAGCCTCTTGGATGAAGAGAGAGAAGGAGAGGATGTTGTGGAGTTAGACTTGATCTGCACCCTCTGAGTTCCTTGGGGGAAGGGCTGTGTTTACCTAGAATTGCTGTCAGCACACTGTTCTCAACTGTCAGTGCCCTCAGCAATGATGTTGGCGGTCAATGTCCCATCTGGGGTGCCACTTGTCAGGGCCGAGACTGGCCAGGTCTCCGGCCCTATCATCCGGACCAGATAGCTATGCTATTATCTTGCTCAGGAACAATTAATTGCCCTTAGGTGCCTGAGGGCTATTCACCTTAGCAGAAGGGAGAGAGAAAAAACAATCTTTGAGGGAGAGAAACAGTCTTCTTGGAAGTCACCAGGCAGCTGCCCTACTGGCAAAAGTGAAGGAGTCAGAGCGAGTTGGTGAAAGAATGTATGGACGCTCCCGCCTGCCTGCTCTTGCTTCTTACAGACGTGATCCTGTGGCTGCCTGCACCACAGGTGTAGTAACTGCCAATCACTGATGCTCTCATCTCATGAGCTTTCTGTGTTCAGGAGAGTGGAACCCTTCCCTGTGCCCTTATCACCAAGGTGTTAAATTACCCAAATGTTACCAGTGTTTCTTACTATTACCTAGTGTTCCGAGCTTAGCTCTCACTTCTCCTTGCCATGAGCTATACAGTCTACTACAGAGAACTAATGAGTCGCCCACGTAGGGATATACAGTTCCAACACGCCCCAATTTAGCACAAGGCAGCCGGGCAATCCCAGCTTCAAAACTTCCTGTAGGCTGGCTGAGACCTTCATTGAGAATGAAGCACAGTTCAACCTCTGCTTCTGTACAGTCTTGCTTCTTTCCCTTCCTTTCCATAGACTGTAATTCCAGTGGCACTCCCTGTAATAAACACCTTGCTTGGTTATCTCCATCTCAGAGTCTGCGTCCCAGGAAACATAAACTTGCAACACCTGTGGATCAGATACTGGCTCCACAGGCAAATGAACCAGCAGGAATTATTTTACGTCTGTCCCATGAGAACCCTGGAGGGATGAACAAACATTAGCAGAGAGGATTAAGTATCACTGGATGCCTTACAGCTGGGAAAGAGTGAGCACCAACTGGAATAGAGCTGCATCAGCCTGGTCGAGGGAAGTGAAGATTAAAGATCTAGAGGGTGGGAGGAGAGTGGTATTTTGAAGAACTTACATAATTACCTAGGAATGAAAGGGCCAGCTTTCACAGTTTACCTAGTCCAAAGAGCGCCAACATCCAGCTCACAACCCTGCCAATCAAATAAAGCCTTTCCTGCCCCTTTTTCTCTCCTCTCTCCTAGGGGTCGAAGTCTGCAGAGGCTAAAAACCTCAGCCGACGGAGGGGCAAGACGGGGAAATGGAGAAGATGCCAACCCTATTCCCTCGCTGAACTGTCTACAACAGTTCCTCCCACGCATCTTTTTTCATTTTTCATATCACCTTTCATACCACCCTTCCCCCATAAACTATAACTCATTTATTCCCCTTTACTTGGTGAGATGCCCCAGAGTTCCTCTAGTGGGGGGTTTCCAGTGTCTCATGTTGCAACAAGTTTAAAAAGCGACCTTGTCTAAGGACCATCCTGGTAGTCTCAGGCTGTGAAGCCTGAAAGCGCTTTCTTGGCTAGCACTGTGTTTTGCTGGTCGTTCTATCTACGTGCACACTGAGACACACGTCCGGAGAGGCACACACTACATTTCTCAATTGCCTCGGAAAGAGTACGGTCACGGGCAGATGCAGTGACAGAAACTCAGCACCGGAGGTGGAGCAGCGAGGAGGCACTGTATTCACCGCGAGCCTCGCCTACCAGGGAGCCTCTAGTTGGCGCAAAAAAACCAGAGAGAAGCCCTGTGACCCGCCGCCAGCCTACCCCGCCGGTCCCGGCGGCCTCCACGCAGCTTGCCCCGCCCCGCCTCGCCCCTCTCCTCAATCGGCCCGCCCCTCCCTTCAATCGGCCCGCCCCTCCCCTCAATCGGCCCACCCTCCCTCAATCGGCCCGCCCCCTCAACCGCCCCGCCCCTTCCGTTCTGCTGCCCCGCCCCAGCCCGCTGCCCGGTCCCGCCTTTCTTGCTGCCCCGCCCCCTTGCTCCCCCTGATCCCTCAGTCCCGCTGCCCGGCGGTTCCTCCTCTTCCCTCCCCTCCCCTGCTGGGACCCGTCGGGCTAGTAGCGGCGGCCGCCTACGCTATGGGGACCGCGTCGTCGCTCGTAAGCCCCGCGGGCGGGGAGGTGATCGAGGACACGTACGGCGTGGGCGGCGGCGAGGCGTGCGAGATCCCTGTGGAGGTGAAACCCAAGGCGCGCCTGCTACGCAACTCGTTCCGCCGAGCCGCGGGGGCAGCGGCGGCGGGGGCCGGGCCAGGGTCGCTGCCCCGCGGGGCGGGCGGCGGCGGGCTGCTGGGGGCCAGCTTCAAGTCCACTGGCTCGTCGGTGCCTGAGCTGGAGTACGCGGCGGCGGAGTACGAGCGGCTCAAGAAGGAGTACGACATCTTCCGGGTCAGCAAGAACCAAGAGCTGTTGTCCATGGGCCGCCGCGAGGCCAAGCTGGACACGGAGAACAAGCGGCTGCGGGCCGAGCTGCAGGTAACGCCGACCCGGACGCGCCCCGGGGTGGCCACGACCGGGGGGAAGCTGAGGCCCGGTGGCCGGTGCATAACCGCAGGGTGGGAAAGAGTCCGGACACCTGACCCGTTCCTGGTCCCTCCTGTCTCCTCTCCAAACCAAGTAGTTTTGAAAGTTGGGAGGAATCCCATCCAAATTTTAATTTGAAAGGCTATTATCCTTTTTGGGTCTAAAATGATTTTCATATTTCTAGTTCATTCATTAAGACACCGGACATGATCAGTTGTGTTCTGAAGAAGAAAATGCCTCCAGGGACACACAGCACACGCGTGCTCACACACACGACTTTGATGACAAGTGAAGCAATTCAAACTCTTAGGAGTTTTACCTGCTTCCCCAAATTTTACACCAGGGTGGTGCTCCTGTCTTGGTTTCTATTTGCATTTTCATCGCTCTTGGGTTTTGATGATCTTAACATGAATTTTTCTGGAAGCTGTCTGATTCTCACCATCTTAACTATTGTGTTTGAAAAACTTCTCCAAAGGTAGTTAAATTCCCATAGTCCATTGATTAATTTACTCTAAAAGCAATTACTGCGTGAAATAGCACATAAAGCAAGAGGTTGCTTTTCTGAGAACAAAGTTCAGAGACTTTTCCCCATGGGTTTGGTGCCCATGTTGTGTCGTTTGTTTACTCTTTACTATGGGAAAGACTTCTAGGCAGCCCAAGAGTTCCTGGGCTCATCACAGTAAGGGTGAAATAAATAGACTGATTTTTCTAAAAGAAGGAAGCCCACTGTCTTCTAGTCTAGTCATTTTTCTAGTCAGGTTTTTTTTTTTTTTAACCTATTAGCTATTATGTAAGTAATCAGCTCTATTATCTGAGAAGACTAAGTATCAGCTGTCTATCTTTCGTGCTATCAATTTTCCTACTCGGCAGCCTTCATTTATAAAATGGTCTTGTGCATGTCAAATATTTGATTTCATGTGTCCAAGAACTTCCCAAAGGACACTGCATATTGGAAACTGAGATGGCAGAAAGAGAAGACGGCCAAACCAATCAGGGCAGAGGGAAGTAAGGATGGTCAAATATCACAGTCCCAGATTACTCCTGTCACCAATCCTGATTCCTTATGAAACACATTGGTTCCTTTTTCACATATCTAGGTGTGGAAAAACTCTATTATTTCATTCATTAAGTCAGAGGCCTGTAATGTATCAAGCACTGTGAAGGGCTCGGAGGATAGTACAGTGAGACTTAGTGCCAAGGACCACACTGTCTCCTAGAATTGCTTATCCTTCACTTAAGCCTGACAAATTGTACTTTTATTCTTTTAAAGATAGGAAAACTAAGGTGTTAGGCACTGATGGAGTATTTTGGAAAAAAAAAAAAATACTAATTTCCAATGAAAGTTTAATGTTAAAGTGTCTTTGTTATAGTTCAGCATGCTTGCATTTTTTTCTATTATGTGCTTGGATAAAATGGCACCATGTAGTTCTTGATAATTGTATAACAGTAAGTAGACTTAAAATTCTAAGATATATAACATATGTATAAGAATGCAAAATTCAGAAGCAAGACTATTTCTGTTAGGAGATAACAAGGCAAATTATCCTAGGCACTTCAAAAAACTTATCAGAAGATACTGCGGGAAAAAGAAAGTGCTTTAGAAGCAAAATACCAAGCAATGGAGAGAGCAGCAACATTTGAACACGACAGAGATAAAGTTAAAAGACAATTCAAGGTAAGTTCTTCACATTTTTCCCCTCAGTGTTACATGGAATAAAAGCAGTGTATTTTCAGAGTTTATTAGACTGCTATGAATATGTGGGAATAAACCATGTAAATCATAAAATATAAAAGAACTAGAGTAGAGCACTTCTTGCCTTTTGAAATGGACACGATAAACTTAAGACAGTTTTGAAGAAAAGGTGTAACACTGAACATTTTAGCAGGGATTTTTTTAAAAGGGAAATTTTGTAGACAGGGCAAACATTTGGAAATGTTTGGGGATGTTGTGTGTAGGAGGCCATTACTGGTATTTAGTAGGAGAGAGACAGATTTACCGAACACCCTGCAGGGCAGGTGGCAGCCCCATACCACAGACACGTAGCCTGCAGGAATCCCAGTTATGAAACAGGTAGAAGTCCATATTCATCCTACAACAGAGGAGATCCAGGACTAAGTGAATGTTGGCTTTGTGGATCTGAGATTTTTTTCCCCTACGAGTCAATGACATAACTTTGATTATGAAAAAAGTCTTGAAATAAAATTCTTCTTTTTAAAGATTTTTAAAATAAAATTATTCTTCTTAAAGATTTTTAGGGAGACCAAAGAAAATGAAATTCAGGACTTACTGAGGGCCAAGCGAGAGTTGGAGAGAAAACTTCAGCGACTACAGGCTCAGGGTATCCAGGTGTTTGACCCTGGGGAGTCTGATTCAGACGACAACTGTACAGATGTTACTGGTAAATTTATTTCCTGTTTTTAATATTTTGAGCTTTCAGCATAGCTCTGATGATATTGTAGAGCCAACTTTGAATTCTGCTATATTCTTACTGTTTGTATTCGGTTATTACTTTGCTATTACAAAGGAGTTGTTTCTTTCTTTCTCTTGGTCTTTCTCTCTCAGCTGTTAGGGCACCTTTCCACCGTGAAATATATGAACTCAGGGCTGAGATTCCTTCTATCTTGTTACTCTGCCAACCCTAACCCATAGCTACTCTCTTTTTATTCTAAGATAGCTGCTCCAGGTCCCACCTCTACATTTTAAGTCAAGGTAAAGAAAGGGATGGGGAAAACACATTCTGTTCTTTGAAGGTCCAACATGAAAAAATCACTTCTGCTGAAATCCTACTGGCTGGAACTGGGCCTTGGAAAGTGTGATGAATAATCAGGCAGATGAGTGTCTAGCTAAAATGCAGGATTCTGTTACTAAAGGAAGAAGGGGAGAACAGATATTAGAGTTAGTAGTCTCTGCAACATTATTTTTCCAAATAGTGATGTATTTGTAACTATCATTTAGGATACCTGCATTATATTTCACTGTGTGTTTCTAATGTACTTTGTGAAGTATTCACAAAGTTTTTGTTTCATAATTAAAATGTATGAAATAGGTTTTTTTAAGAAATAAAGAAAGGCTGAAATCACTGAATGAAGAGGTTCACCATGTTCTAGAAAATATTTGATGCATAAGGAACTATCATTATATTCTTGTAAGCTGATGCATTTTGGAGTAAAATATAGTAACTGACAATAATTCCTTCTTAATTTTCATTTTGGTATCATTGAACTCTGACCATCAGCCTGAGACTTACTACTAACTTCTAAGGAAAAAATAAGTGATTTTTTTTTTTTTTTTTTTTTAGAGACAGAGTCTCATTTTATCACCCTCGGTAGAGTGCTCTGGCATCACAGCTCACAGCAACCTCTTGAGCTTAGGCTATTCTCTTGCCTCAGCCTCCCGAGTAGCTGGGAGGTGCCCTCCACAACACCCAGCTATTTTGT
>CAUYPK010125759.1:0-43962 GCA_963574355.1 Loris lydekkerianus
TCGCCCCTAAACGCCGCCGCCCCCCCGCCCGGCGCTCCGCGCGGTGGTCGCGGGGGGGGGGGGGGGGGGGGCCCCAGGAGGAGCCCTGGAGTTTGGCTTTGGTTGTGTTGAATGTAAAATGCCTATTAGACACCAACACAGAGATGTCCAGAGGAAGCTGAACCTAAGACTCTGCCATCCCAGAGTAAGGGCAGGGCTGGAGTCTCAGACCAAGCAGTCTTACAGCCATGGAGCAGGTGCACTCCCCAAAGGAGAGAGTGCCGGTAGAGAAGAGGCCCATGGGTGGAACATATTTGTATTCTGGATTAAAGTTGGGGGGAGAAATAACAATCCTCCACATGAACTTACTATTAGCATTACTCTGAATGCCCTGGGCAACAGCAAGAGAGATAAAGCCTAAGTCATCATTATGTCTGTTATCCAGGAGGATAAAATGGCATCCTATTTTCAATCAATGTGTCTGCTTAGAAAATCCAAGAAACTCGAATAAAAATCTATTGGAATTAATGGAACATATAGAATGCTATAAAATAGACCAATTTAAGAAAAGAATGTTAAACATACATTGAAGGTATAATGACACAAATATATGTTGGAAGAAAAAGGGGCATTAAAATAACATGAAGATATGAACTACTCAAGAATTACTCTTAAGAAAATTTCATTAATACTTATATGAAAACCTGAATACCCACTAAAGCCCTGTGAGTCTGTAGCACCGTCTCTTGCCTTACCTTTCTTCAGAGCACTGGGCTCCTGAGGTGTCTCCATTGCCTGTCTCAGTTCAGTGGTGTAGACACTCCAGAAGCACAGCCCCGGGGTATAACTCTAGCTGAGAACAGGCCTGACACACAGAGGCATCACTACAGTGCCTGTGACTCCTCCTATTCCAGGTACTGCTCTGTCCTAATCCACTCAGTCCAGGAGGTAGGGAGGTCAAGGTTACTGTTATACAGGAGAGGAGGTAGAGGGACTGCCCAAGAGTTCACGGATGCGATCACAGAGGTACCATCTGAACCAGAGAGCCCAGCTTCAGATTCCACAGCCACCATCATCCTGTCACCCCTCTTTTATCTGGGAAGTAAAAAATAATGACAATTATGTCAAAACTTTATGTGCATATAAAGGAACATGAATGTCAAGATAGTTTGTTGGATTTATTGATCTGTGGTGGTTTTCTGACACTTTGCCTTTGACTATGGATGTCTCCTGCCTGGTTTTGAGCTTTTCTAACATTATCTTAGAATTGTTAATGGTTTCTTTTCAAAAAGGGCCTTGAAAATTATGTGGCAATTTTATCTTCCCCTTATTCTAAGCCAGTACTGTAGCCTCCTTTACCTGAAAGGTAGTTTAGGTTGCAGGGAAGACAGTAGCAGTTTCCAGAAGATTCTGGTACATTCTGTCTTCAGAATGTGCCAGGAAACCTGGGGGGGAAGGAGAGAGAAAGGAGAAAGTGAGAGGCTAGAGCTGAGGAGAGATTTCTTCTGATAAGGAAGGCAGAGAGAATAGGGGAAGCACCCCCTTCGTGACTGAAGCACCCCCTTTGTGACTGCCACAGAGTCTTGGGGAGCCGCTGGTCTGCAATGGCCAACAGCTCAGTGTCTTCAGTTTGTGTGGATGCTTAGCCTGTCTCCTCTAAATAAACTTGCTCAGTAACCTTGTACACATAATGTCTAGAGAAAGGGAGCCCCTGGGCACAGAACTCCTGTAAGGAAAAAGTTGGCCATATCCAGAAAGCAGCATAGCTGGTGAACTTCAAGGCCCTCTGAAGGAACAGAGTTGAGGATGGCTCAGGGACACCCAATGTTGACCTACCACTGTGAGCCCCAAGTACATTGCTCTGCCCAAGAACTCTAGGAATTATATGCAGAGTGAAACATCCCAAAGCTAACTGAGATTTAATTTTACTAAAAAAGTGAATAAAGGTGTGGGACACGTCTTGCACATTCACGTGTGCAGCTAAGATCTACACCTATCCTGCCAGAAGTCCAGGTATGCCGCCCTCCTGTCAGTGGGAGGAACCCCCTGACAGGTAAGGGGAGACAGGAGCTCAGGTGAGCTGTCTACTGACAGCTGAGCCCTGGGGACCTTGTAGCCAGTGGGTCCTGAACTCACAGGGTCCTCCAGCCAGGTCCCCAGCTGCTCGTGGGGTAGGGAGAGTCAGAAACCCTTATCAAGCCTTCACTTCACGAAATGCACACCTGAACTGGGGAGATCGCATCTCTGATGGATCTCCAGAAGCTTTTGAGCTGCAAAGGGGAAGGGGGGCCTCTGAGGGAGAGGGAGGCACCTAAGTTCCAGCCCCTGCACACCTCCCCAGGCAAGAATTCATGATGGCTTCCCTAGGGGCATTTGATGAAACCACCTGCCACAGACTTGCCCTAATGCTTGGGAGATGTCCAACTAAGCCTCCCTTTCTCCTTCCAACCCTGGTGGTCTCTGTAACTCGGATGGGGCCACACCTTCTGGAAGGCTCTTCTTGACCCAAGTCTCTCCTATAAAAGGAGTTAACTCCTAAAAATATATAGAATCACAACTTTTAGATTGGGAGATTATGCATCACTTATTCATGTTTTTACTTAATTATTAATACTTTTGTATGCTTTCCTGGTTTTCTGTGAGTTTGACATTTTTGCCCATGTTTCAGCGTCACCATTGAACAGCACGAATAGCCCCTTGCTCAGAAGCCCCAGGAGCACTCACAGTGAGCCTGGGCCACAGGCGGCACCAAAGCCCTTGTCAGAGTCCAGGCTTTGAGTTAGTGGGGATGTTATAAAATGCTGCCTTTTTTGTTATTCAAATAATCCCTCTTTGCCTTAAATATAGTGATGAGTAGCTCTGGAATGAGGTTTTTGTTCACCAAAAGTTTCTCCCAGAATAGAAACTGCCCACAGTTCTTTTCTTAGGAAGTACATTTGTCTGGCAACATTCACTGTTGACATTTTTAAGCTAATGCACTCTGTTATGCAAAGTGGAGCCCAAAAAGCAAGGAATCCATTTGCCTTTTTGTGTGTTTTATTACCCAAACTCTGCCAAATGGGATAAAGACACATTTACTAGTCAAATGCATTCAACACTTAGACTCTGAGCTTGTAAATTCCTGAAATGCCAGCAGCTCACACACTGGCCTGGTTGGTTTGGCATTTTGGTCTTAAAGCTGGGGCAAGTGGTCCAAATCCTTTTCTTATCCTTTTCTCTAGCACTTGCTGCCTTCAGCAAAAGGAAAATTATGATGGTATTCTTTTGGTGAGGATAGGGTTTCAAATACTCCAGTCTCTCCAGAGGGGCGCCACTCCACAGATAAAAAGCAGCTAGCCAAAAATTAAGCAGCTGCCCCCCTGTAAATCCAGGTTCTGAGGTCTGGGTTTTAAAACACAGCACCTGTTGCCGTAAGCAGTTGCAGTGGACCTGCAGCTGTGGGTGCCGTTGTTATGCAGCCTGCTCTGAGGCACAGCACAGCGGTCCTTGTCAGTCTGGCACGTGAGGATGCAAAGATACATGCATTTTGTTACAACTCCTGCTGCTCCTGCAGAGAGAACCCCTGTACCATTTAACAAGATCGCTGCACGTCTTAATAGAGACACATTCACTCAAACGGGTTGGCCAGACTCTTGGACACTGTTCTACCAGGTTTCTATGGTTACACTGTTCATTATTAATTTAGAACAAACACCAATTCACAACCTCTGGACTACAGTCTCCATCAGACGCTGTAAACCCACCATCCACCCTTTCTGCTTTTCTCTGATATCAGTGACCAACATGACAGGAATATGCCCCAAAATGAAATCACTAAGCATTTAGACACTTTGCATTCTCTGTCCCTCCCAGCATGCAGTGTCCAAACATGGAGAAAGGCAGGGATGGAGGGATTGAGGTCTCTGGGAGGGTCAAGGGCATTTGTGTTGGACCAAAATCAATGGTAATTGGAATCCACCACAATTACTTTATCTTTTTCACCATCATTGACATTTCAATTAGATTATTTTCCTGATAAAAAAAGCTTCGTTAAAAATTTTTTCTATAAAAGAATTTTTGAACCACTTCTGTGCCTGCTGCAATCAAATCCCAGGCAACATTCCAAACAGGGACCGTGAATCCCTGCAAAGACCCGGAGTATGTATTACTCTCAGTGTCTCATCTGCTACTTGAAAGCAGATGGGGAAAATCTCGGGCAGTGGACCAGAAAGAAGCAAAATAAGTCACCTTGTGGAAATAATACTAGGGGCAGCCCCCAGGGCTCACGGCTAATGAAAAACACCAAATGACATCCTAGTCCCAGAATGGCAAAGGCTCTGCTCTGCTGCCGGGGGCCCCCACCACATGCTCACTTGTGTGGCTTCTGCTTTGTCAGAGGTGTGCTATGTAGAGCAAGGGAGAGGGCAGCTCCACATTCTTACATAGTTCTGTCCTTGTTGCTATTATTTTATCAATATTAATACTAAAAGGTCCCTATCTGTTTAATGAAATTGTTCCCTACCCCTGTGTAACTTTAGTTACACATATTTTTTAAAAAGATACATTTTATTTTATTCTTAAGTCTCTAAGTTTACTTTGGCAAATCCACTGCTCAGAGGGAAATTTAGCAAATTACCCAGCAGAAAGCCCAGTGTTCACACAGCAAGTGGAAAAATGACCCAGGAACTGTGTCCCTCCTCTTCTGACTTTACTCATGGTAGGCCCTGATGATGCCAGGCAGCTGTGACAAGGGGTGTTACGAGATGAAGGGAGATTGGGACGATGTTTGATCTTTGAAGATCAGCCTTCACACATACGCAGCAGAGGTCAAGCTGACGTCTCTCGGCTCCCTTCCCTGGTTTGGTGAGAGTGTGTTCCAGGAAGCTGGTTTGTTACCTTGGCAAGTGACTCTCTACCATGATGCATTTGGAGAGGTCAGGTTTCCTGTTGCAGGGAAATCTAGCCGTTCCTGATGTTTACATAAATAAGCCTTCAAATATTGATAAAAATGTAATTGGGAAAGGGGAATTTTAACCCTATGAGGCTGAAAGTCAACAAATAGCATGTATGGGGATATAAAGAAAGTTAGGGGAAACGCAGTGTACTACATATGTACTATGACAATTCTTTGAATCCATGCATAGACATTTGCTGCCTGCCTTTTTCTTCCATGTGAGTTCCAAAGTCAGGAGATGCCAATTAAAGTGCTGAGAGATGGGCTATAAATTACATCACATGTTAATGGTTGTGACTTATGCTACAATCACAATTCAAATAATAAGTTACTTCTTTCTGCAATAAATAAATAAATAAATAAATAAATAAATAAATAAATAAATAAGAACCACCATTTATTTCTTATTATTTTACAATCATCTTTGTACAAAGATAACTTGGGCACAACCTCCACCCAGGACAGTGAAGGCAGAGAGGAGGCATTTCATAAAACCCAGTTCCTTTCTCTTACTCTAAAAATCAAATCAAACAACATCTAGTTGAAACGATGGTGACATAGCAGAAAATTGTTTACCTTCAGCACTGCAGACAAAATAAACCAGTCCCCCCATTTGGAGAAATGAACTTATAAATATTGTGACTTATTAAAACAACAAGGACATAATTTATTTCACCTCCCACCAAAATCAAAACAACACTCTCTTAACCTCCACAAGAAGCCTGAGATGTTGGCAAAGCGAACGACAGCTCCTTGTACAGGAACATGCAGGGAGAGGGGGACGTCGCCTTTCCCAAGTTCACGTGTGGCTTAAAATAGACTCAGAACCCCTAAGGCTGCCCAGTGCACCCTCCCATTTGGGGTCAGGGGGCTGGCGTCCACGCAGTGCCAGGTGCCTTGAGCATGTGCTGCAGGGTCAGGGCCCACCGTAGGCCAGTGCTCTCAGGACCCGGCACCAGGCCCACAGTGACTCACCCAGTCATTTTCACTTTCTGGGCAGGAGGACAGGTGGATGTGTCCTCAGCTCCCAAACACAGCTGTCCCCAGGCCTGGAAAGTGAAAGTTTGCTTCTGAGAAGGTTCAGACCTACAGGAAAGAGCCCTGTGGTTTCCCTTGACCGGAAAGCGGCCACCTAGCCTGTGCGCACCCCGCCCCACCCGGAGGGGGCACGTCAGCTGCGCTTTTCTGGGAGGGTGAGGGCACTGCACAGCAGCCTGAGAAGGCTGGGGTCAGCTCTCTGATGCCTTCACCAGAAATCTCAAACTTGTGGCAGCTGCCTTGCATATATTCCAGGAAGGTAGAGCCACTCTCAGGCGGGGCAGTGGACACATTCCCTTGAATTTTCTAGGTCAGAACTCACCCGGAGCCATCACTGTGCATGGGAACTCCCAACTGATCCCCTTCTGAGGGGAAGGGGAAGTGCCTCTCCCTGGTTCCCTTTGAAACTGGAGGACTGGGTCCCATTCTAGCCCTGGCAGCACCTGCCAGGCATCCGAGAACAGTTGGGCACAGGCCGGCACCGCCAGCAGGCCACCCAGCAGAGTGGTCAGCTCAGCTAGGCCTGGTTGCAAAACCGCTGATGCTGAGCTTAAAGAGAGAGTGTGTTTATCGTGTCTGTGTGTGTACCTGTGTACACACACACACACACAGCTGCAGACGCATGTGTACGTATGTACTTGTGTATTTAAATGCACATAGCTAACTTTGCTACTGAAGGCTTGCAGGCACAGAAAGCTGCATAAAGCAAATATGACGGTTACTGGAGTCTTGAAAGGCACTTAGGCTTGTGATCCCCTATCCCTCTCAGCCTCTCCACCCTCCTCCTCCCCAGGGACACTGCAGGCCTGAGATTTATGGCTGTCACATCTCTGCTTTTCTTTGTCATATTATTACTAACTTACATTCCTACACCATGAAGCCTATTTTTGCCTTTTTTTTTTTTTTTTTTTTTTTTTTTGGTTACACCTTATATGTAGGCACAATCCCTCACCTGAGATAGAGATATTTACATCACATACTTACATATGCACACATGTGTATATCTATTCAGGCCATCAAACGCTTAGAGCAAAATGAGCAAGACGCTCTCCATCAAGCCAGTGCCCTGCTCCTGGAAATATCATTTATGGGATAAATAATGCACAAGTATAAATCAATACTATAATTCAAAAAAAAAAACTGCACTCTTCAAGCTGGAGCCCCCAGAACAATCTCTGAATAAATCCAAAACCAGACCCAGAGCCTGCAGGTCCCCACATGCACCCCGGTGCTCCCTCATAAATTTTCCCGGGGGACCCCAAACTGTCTCTAGCTGCTGCAGCATCCTGGCTTCCCTAGGACAGAGGCTGGCTTGTGGGGCTCAGCACACCACTAGGTGTGGCCAGAGAAGGACCTCGCTGGGACTTGGGCTGGTGCCAAATGCATGAGAATTTGGAGACCAATTGTTACACTCAGCCATTATTAAAAATTAAAATGTACAGACTTGCAATTAAATTATATTTTAAAGCAAGGTAATAAATACAAGTCATCTCTCCTATTTTACCAGGTTGTGTCATTACCTGTGCTCTCCAGCCTGTGCATGCCTGTCACATCTGTCTGGTGGAAATACTTCACGGTTGTGGGTACACACACCATTCCCAATGCCATGTTTGGGGACATGGCATTGGCAGCTTCAAATTGGCCAGAATGGGAGTATTTATGCCATGGAAACTGGCAAATGCTACAAACCAGGTGCCTGTAAACACACACATGCACACACACATGCCATGCTGAGTGCACCAGTGGATCCTCCCCAAGCCCCACAGATTAGGACCTGAAAACCAAGCATCTTTTAATATAGCCGGCCCTAGCCTGAGACCTTGGGTGGCTTCCTAAATCTCAGAGAAATTGGAGTGTCTCACCTGGCACCCCAACAAGGGGATGCCCTGGGCAGGCCCAGAGCCTGATGCAGGCCAAGTGGAGGTAGCCAGGTGCCCAGTGCTGGCCAGAGAGGACTTGAGGCCCACTAAGAGGAGCAGCCCTGCCCATACTAGGTCCCTCAGCCAAGTGGCAGCAGCCCAAGGCCATCTCTGGCAGCTGCAACATTTGCCTGTACTGAAAGTGAGGTGGTGTGCAGAGCCCAAGCACCCAGGAACCCACAGGCTGAGCCCTGGATGGTCTGGGCCAGCCTGTCCCCCGCTGAGGACAAGCGACCTGCCTGGTGCTGGGATGAGACCAGAATACAGCCACCCACTTACTCACTCGCCCCTGGTCTCCGTAGCTTCTGAAACACAGGAACTTACTGTCTTTTGTGTGCTCAGGAGATGGCTGGTAGCAGGGCCCTAGATAGCTTCAGAATGGGGGCTGGTGGCCAGAAAAAACAACCCTGACCCTATTTTCTCCCCAACTCAGAGGAGGGGAGCAGGGCTAGGGGTAGAGTCAATCACCAATGGCCAACGACAAGGTCAGCTATGCCCAGAGAAGGGAATCTCCATCCAACCCCTCAACAATGGGGCTTGGGAAGGTTCTGGGGTGGTGAATCCACCACATGCCAGGGGGGCAGTTCATTAAACAAGGCCTGGAAGCTCCACTTGTCTTCCCCCAATTCCTTCTCCTGAGCATCTCTTTGTTTGCCTGTTAATGAGTCCCCTCTAAGTGTAGCACTGCCCTGAGATCTGTGGGTTATTCTAGCAAGTCACAACCCTAGGGACAGGTCCAGGGCCCCAGATCTCATAGCTGTTGGTTGGTCCTGGGATCTGCTCTGGCATCTGCTGTGAGGACAGTGTCCTGGGAAGGAGTCCTACTTCTGGAGAGTTGATTTAATAGGCTTGGACATCCAGTTAGTGCTAGAGAATTGAACAATTAAGAAACAAGAATAGTTTGGAATGACCCTGTACCAGTGCAAAGGCAGAGAAAGTCTTGTGTTCTCTCTAAAAATGCCAATGTCCCTACTTATTTTTTAAAGCTGAATTCAAGGGAGCCCATTCTTCCTATTTAAATAACTGCCTGGCAGGCCTGGGAAACTTGCCCAGGCAGCCACCAACAGAGCGAGGCTCAGGCCCAGAAAGCTACAGCCCTCTGCAGGTCAGGTGGACCTGGGCTCCTCTTCCTCTGCCTCCCACCTATGCCCACACCCATCTCCAGTTGTCCCCAGACACCTGCTGGAGCCTCTTCTCACAGGGACAGTGTCCTGATCTTGGCCACTGGGCTGGGTAAACATATGCTCCATGCTGTGTCTTCCCAGCAGTGTCCCCTCCACTCCTGCACCTGAACGACTCCCAGATATTCACTATGACTACAGGCATGGCAGCAGGGGCAGGCCCAGGGCAGAGTCAAAGCCAAACCCTAAAGTCGATCTACAGAGTGCGCTACCCCTGCAGTGACAGCCAGAAGGGAGTCAGTCCAGCCACTTCCAGTGCCTGAAAATGGTGAGCTTCCTCAGGCCCCCCCAATGCTCCATGGGGATCACATCCAACATGCGTCTGGAAAGTACCAGCGTCGCCCAACCCCCATGCCTAGACCCTTCCAGGCACCTCAGTTTGTGCAGGGAAGGAAGAGAGAGCCAGAGGAAAGGGCAAGTCACGTGTTGAGGGGGAAAGACAATAACAGCGAGATCCACAGGATTCCCACCCAGCAGGAGGGGTGACGCAGGCCAGTGTTTAAAACAGAGAGTGCTAAACCCTTTTTTCTGTGAGCAGGAAGTTGGGAGGACATGGGAGACCTCTGTGAATGTGAAAACACACTTAGGGAAGGGCCAGACCGCTGTGGGTGGGGCTGTCATCAGCACTGGTCAGCCCCCTGCCCGCCCTTAGGCCTGGGAGGGGAAAACAGAGACCCTGGAGCAGCCAAAGGTGCTGGTGTCCCAAGCAGCAGCTGGAGGGAAACTGGAAATGAAACACATGACAAAATACTGAGACCAAAGGCAAATGGAGAAGACCCAGGAGTCTATGGAAGCGTCTTCAAAAGGCTGGCTCGTCACACACTCTCCTAATGGGCGGGGTTGAGGCACAGCAGGCTCACACAGGTGTCTTAGGGGGCTGCTTCCCCAGCTCATCACCCTCATGTGACCACGAGGTACAAATCTAAATGTGTTTTCTCTCCTGTCAACACGCAGTTCCCTCAGCCCAGGAAGGCAGGCTTGCCGGCGTGTTTTCCCTCTCAGCGTAGCTCCCCCAGCTGACCTGACATGGCTACATCAGCATCGATCCTGCACCGCCCACAGTGCCTGGAAACTACAATCACCCAGCATTTGAATGTTTCAGAAACCTCTTGTTTTTGTCTGAAATGACACAGCCAGCCCTACAGGTTTGGTCCACCCTGCATGCTCTGTTCCTCTCACTCTGGAAGCAAAACAAACACAGTGTAAACAACCCGTGGGCAGCTCTCTGCGGGTGCTCTGTGTACCTGGCCCATGCAGCGGGGCTCCCTCAGCTGACCTGTCTCTGGCTTCATCAGCATCGATCCTGGACAACCCACAGGCAATTCCAGCAAGGTTTCCCCATGAGCAAGCAGCCTGGGAGGCGAAAGCTAACACAAGCCGTCTCCTGGGGGAGGCCAGGGAGGTCTGAAACTGCACCACGGGGCTGGCATGCAGAATGCTCACGCAGGGCAGGCGGGTCAGCAGAGTCCACTCATGTTTCTCAATAAGCCTGAGAAGCCAGATGCAGAGAACATGTGAAAATGAGCCCATGTTTCAGGAAGCAGTGATCCAGCTGAGCGTAAGGCGGGTGTGCTGAAGCCCCTCTGCAGTGGTTGTTAGAATGCAGACTCCCAACTCTACCCTAGAGACACTGGCTCTGTGACTGTGGCCGGGGCCGCCCTTGGTAATGCCTGGCCCCGTCACTGACTGGTCTGTCACTGTGTAACCTTTGTGTACCTGAGGTGACCTGAGTTAGGGGTGTCCTCTAAGTGGACTTTGATCAATTTTCTAGATGCTGTGATGGGTCATGATATGGTATCACGTGCTGGCACACGGGAAGTGGTCAGCTTCTTTTGCCAATGTGATAAGTTGTCCATGCTTATTAGATTGCGTACAGTTCATCCTTCTACCTACCCTGGTTAGTGTACTGGCCCCATATCTCTCTGGGAGAAATCTTGTTGTGTCACTGTCCTTGCAGTTTTTGTGTCTTAGCAAGGAGCCTGTCCCTCTGGCTGTCTCCCAGGGTGACCGAGATCACATCAGCCCTTTGCCCCCAGCCACCATCAGGGGCATAGTTTTCCATGGGGCAACAGGGGCCCCTGTGTCTGCAAACAAACCACCTTGCCCTAGCCAGCCTGTGTAGAAAGGGAATTTGTAAAATTGTGTTAGAAGCTTTAATTTTAGGTCTGCATGAGGACCACGTGAGGAAGTTCTGAAAGCCTGGTGACACGGGTGACACAAGGAAGGAATACTCCTCTCTGGCCTCTTCCACGGCTTCCCCCAAACTTCCATCTCCCCTGTGAGAAGGAAAGACTGACAGGCTTCCCAGCAGGTCAACCACCTGGACTGGTGGCTCTCCAGAGGTTCCTGTGGGGTGATTGAGGGTGGCACCCCAAAGAAAAATGGAGTGCTGTTGCTAGAGGAAGAAGGAAGAGGTGCTAGACCATACACAAATGTGCATGCTCACACAGACTCACACATACCTACACACACATGCATGCACAGCCCCATGCACAATCACACACATGCAATCACATGCACACCTACACATATGCATGCAGACATCCCTTGCATAAAGACACACACCAGCACACACATGCATGCACACTCAGTCCTAAGCACACACATACATGCATGCACAATCACACTCATGCACACATGCATACTCACGTGTGCAATCACATACACACACATGCATGTACATCCCTGTGCACAATCACACATGCATGCAATCAAACTCACAATCACACACATGCATGCACACCCCCATGCACAGTCACAAATGTGCACGCACATTGCAATCACACACATACACACACATGCGTATACTGTCACACTCACACACCCTCACGCACACCACACACACAGACACATTTACACAAATGCACTCCTCACCACTCTCCTTCACACACACTCTCACATACGAATGTTCACACACATGCAGTCACAGTCACAAACACGCATGGACACACACTGCTTACTGCACATGCTCCTTCACTCATGCGCTCCGAAAGCTGTGTGGTGCTGAGACACAGGGGCCTCCAGATCTGTGTGGTGCTGAGGCACGGGGGCCTCCAGAGCTGTGTGGTGCTGAGGCACAGGGGCCTCCTGAGCTGTGTGGTACTGAGGCACGGGGGCCTCCAGATCTGTGTGGTGCTGAGGCACGGGGGCCTCCAGAGCTGTGTGGTGCTGAGGCATGGGGGCCTCCAGAACTGTGTGGTGCTGAGGCACGGGGGCCTCCAGAGCTGTGTGGTGCTGAGGCATGGGGGCCTCCAGAGCTGTGTGGTGCTGAGGCACGGGGGCCTCCAGAGCTGTGTGGTGCTGAGGCACAGGGGCCTCCAGAACCGGTCACAGCTGGTCTGTGCACTGGCAGGGCTAGTTGTTTCCAGGGAAGGAGCCATGTAGAGCAGCTCGGGACAGATCACCGCCTGCTGCTTGGTTCGAGGAGACCAAAGAGGCCACCGGACTGTGTGCTCAAAGTCACTCTGGGAGGAGAACTGAGGAGAAAAAGGAAGCAGGGAGTCTGTGTAGGGCATTCCTCGGGCATCTGTGAGCCAGCTGTGAAACTTGGCTATTACTGAAATTAGATCATATTAATTTATAATTAAATAGATTATATTACAGTAAAGATGAGGTCTAACCCTCCTGGCTCCCTAGTCATGGCATAGCATGGCAGTGCAACCCCTCTTCCTCCCACCTCTGCAGTCCGTGGCCTCATGCTGCCACCAGAAATTGGCCAGCTAAGTGGATTAGCATCGTGGGAGTCAGTGAAGGCTACAAATCAGGACTTCCGTACTTTCTGGAGCACCAAATGAAGCCTTCATCAGCACAACCTTGAATGAATGATACACTGTTGGACAGGTCACCTGCAGGGTACCTGGAATGGGGTCCCTGCAGGGAAAACTGTACATCTGCCCCAGTCACTACCACTGAGGGCTCAGGGCCAAGCCCTAGCTCCCACCACTCGCAGGCTGGAGCCTACTCTCAGGGGGCGGAGGGGGTAGTGACTCCCCTTCTCTGGCTATCACTGTGCATGGGCCAAGCTGGCTGCAGAACCCGGAGAAACCTCTCAGGCCAAGAGTCAGCAGCTATAGCCAGGGCACAGTGGCTGCAGCGAAAGGACCTTCTCCAGCTTGGCCTCAGCCTCTGAACACACATGCTCCACTTTCCCCTTCTGCACTTGTCCTGTGGCCTCACGTTGCCCACATGTACTCTGACGCACAGCCTCCATGACACCCACCTACCTCTAGTGCTCTGTGTGGCTCCACAGCCACAGGCTTTGGCTCCCTCTCGGACCCCAGCACAGCCCTTTACACTGAGAGAAATATGTGCCCTGTGGTCCTAGGAAAGTCAGACCCCACATAGCACAGGTGGGATGCAAAGACCTGAGCGCAGAGTTCTCTGTGGGGTTGACAGATCACAGTTGACCTGAACCCAAAGAGGCTGGCCCCTTTCACCAACTTTATATCCATTTATGTCAAGATGGGCTGCAGCTGAGCACATCCCTCCCCTTTGCTCTCAGACACACTGCCATTGTCACAGACAACTGGCAGCAAAATGAAGCAGAACTAGGTGAGGCCAGGAGGAGGAGACTCCTGATAACTCTGAGGCTGCCTCCTGCCTCTCCTTCTATAATCTCAGGACAGGTGGGCCTAGCCTGACTCAGTCTGCAGAGGTCAAGTGTACTGTCTTTGAATGTATTTCCCTCTCATCTAAAAGCACAAGGATCAGATATTTATTTGACCCATCAATGACTTTCTTGCAACCCTCAAGTAGTGAACTCATTTCGTCAACTACCTTTTTGTTTTTTTTAACAAGGAAATACAGAAGCCTGAGCTAAAAATGAAGAATGAAGTGACTGACTCAAAAGAACCACACTTGGACTTTCTTTCAATGTAACTGTAGGTACAGCACTCAGAGAAAATAAGGCCTTTGGATAAATGTTTCTGAAACAAGTGATTCCCACTTCTCCTATTACAGATGTGGTTCTTGCTCTCCTGCAAGTGGGTAAGTCAGATAGACATATTAATCAGATAATAAACACCTGAGACCAGGCTCTGAGTTCAACAGCACTGGCTGCCACAAAACTGTCATTACGTGCTGCAAACCCAAACAGGCCTGAACTCCATAACCTGGGCAGGTACAAGTGCCAGGTGGAAAGTTCCTGGGAGTCAGCCTGGTAGAACGTGACCTCCCTGAGTGCACACACACCCAGGCACCCCAGACACCATCATCATTATTATAACAGGCATGGTGACAAAGCCTGCGTCTGTAGGCTCCCTCCCTCTGGCAGGCAGGGACTCACATTAAATCATTAATGTTAACAAGGCTTCCCATATTGCGGGTGAGAAAACAGAGAGGCGGAGTTTTCTGAACAACACATTAGAAACTGGGGCAGATGCAACCCATGACTAGATTCCAAAGTGATCTAGAATATTTGGGAAGTAAAATATCCAATTAGAGGATAGTGTTAGAATTTTATAAGCACTAACATGTAAATATTATTCACAGTCAAAACTCATTTGGTCCTCTGATTTCAGAGATTGTAAGAGATCAGACATGTATTGATGTGACATGTTTACTTTTCTATGTAACTATAATAATTTTAGTTTATTAATGTGAAAGGCAAATACTAATGACTTCAATCAGTTGTTGGTTGTGCTATTGTTGCTGAATGCATCAAGACATTCATTTAGTCAGTACCGATTTTCTTTTTTCTCCCATATTAAGAGCAAAATCCCTTCATTTTCTACTTTGCCTTTTGTTCTTTGTTTTGTGTTTTAATTTTCTAAGACACTAACCCTTGTAACCATTCTATGTTCTGTTGCAATAAGCAGCAGCCTGATCTGGAGAAGATGTGGAAATCAATGGAAATTCTGAGAGAAACTTTGAGGCTCCTCCATACACTTTACTTTCTTTGTCCACAGAAACCTTTGTGACTCTGGGGGTAAACATTCCCACCCTCCAGAGAAAGCCTCACCTACAAGTGAACAGAGGAACAAAGTAAGGGACCCCTTTTGAGGGGGAGCACCTCCCTTCCCCCTGCCCTCCCCACCCTCATGAGAGAGATCCTTTGTGGTTCAAGAGCCCCTCTCCTCACAGAGTGACAGTGTGAGGGGACGCGGAGAACTGGAACAGATGGAAACAGAGGTGTTGGCCAGGGGACAGTTCTGGCGAGGAGCCTGAGTCTGAGGGGGCTTGGGGAAGTGGAGGTCAGTGCTGGAGCTCTGGGACCTGGTGGGGAGAGACAGGGTTGCCTAGTGCCCCCAGAGGGTTGGCTTGGGCTGCCCAGGCTGCATATCTGGCCAAAGACCTCAATGCCCACACTAGGCCCAGAAACTCTTTTCCCCGCCGACTGGGCATCTTAGCAACCATTTCAGTGAACCAAATATCAGAGATTTTACCATGTTTTCTGAGCAAAGTATGAGTCCTATAAATATGCCTAGGAGCTCCCTGCATAAGGCTGAGATTGATTTTATTTTATTTTATTTATTTATTTTTTTTTTTTTACCAGTGGACTTAATGAGATTTGAAATTCATTTTTGTTGATTTAGAAAAATAATGTGACATTACTTGCCCTTGAATACAGTGGAGCACATGGGCTAGAGTCAAATTCAACTGCATAGAACAGAAGTGACTCAAAAGCAGCTAAAAGAAGACAGGGATTATTTTTATCACACATAAACAAGTCCAAAGAAGACAGTCCCAGCCTTCTTCCAAAGTTCTATCTCATCATCCTCAGTGAGCTGTTTCCAACAGCAAGGCTACCTCATGGTCCAAAATAACTGCTGAAGTCCAGACATCATGTCTGCATTCCAGGCAGGATAAAGAATAAAAATGAAAGTGCAAGAAGGAAAAAAAGAGTGTGCTAGTTATCCATCCCCATTTTTAGGAACTTTGCTGATAGCATCAGCCAACATCTGCTGCTTAAATCTCAGTGGCCAGAATTTAGGCGTAGGCTCATCTGTCTGCAATGGAGGGTAAGAAATTTTGATTTTACAGCTGTACTCATTGCTTTAAAAAGGGGGGGGGAAGGGTTTCTGTGGCTAAGAAAGAAAAAGAGATGACAAATTATAATCTGCCACCCAAAGTAAAATTAATGATTAATATGGGCACCTACCCTCAAAATTTTGCCAATCTCACAGAAACCTTGAAGTCTATTTGCCTCAGATTAAAAAACTTGACTTAATGACAGATAGTTCTTCATTATCTTACTTTATTTTTATTTCAAAACTATGTGAATTTAAGGTAGCATTATAAAAAGGAATTATAACATTTACTTAGCTGTTGACTGATAGGAATGACTTAAAATACCTAAAATATCTCCGGGACTTAATGGCCTCCTCCGTGAAGTTGTCCTTTAACTAAGACAGAGTGAGCAGTGAACAGCGAGACCAAGATGCTTTTGTATCAAATATAAAAAAGAAGATACTCTCAATCCCTAATATTCTTCAAAGAGGTGTATCAATCTTCTACTTAAATCATGACAGGAGGAATCTTTGGATTCACAAATAGAGCAGAGAGGAAAAAAAGAGGGGGAGGCTTTCTGAAGCACTTGGATAAGATTTCAAAGAGAGGAAAAAAGGGAGAAAAGAAAGATTAAAGAAGATAGTTTGCCCAAGTGCATTTTCAGAAGTACAATTTATTTGGCTATAATAGGGATTCATTCATCATGTCCTGGAGGGGAGGGAGCCAGCAGGTGGGGGAGCCCCCAGGCAGAGAAGTCCCCGTGGCCAGCAGAAGGTGGTGTGAACCATCAGAAAGGCTTGGCTGCTACCTGACCTGGGAGCCGCCACATCTTCTGGGTGCTCTTAGAAGGTAAAACCCACAATTACAGAAAGGAAAAATCCAGTTGCGCTTTTATCTGACCAAATGACTTTTGTCAACATCTGGTCTTTGCACACGTCTGGTCCCAAGAAGCTTCAGTGTGGCACTGTCCATGCTCATTTCCACATCCTTCTTTCTGCTCACACGAGCGGAGCAATAGCTGAGGGGCCCTTCTTTGCCCCATGTGAGGCACTTCCCCCTCCATCACCATCAGATCAGCAGGTGGCTGAATGCCACCATGGGAAGGTGTGGAAACTGGTTCCACTGCAGGCACAGGGGGTTCCAAGTGGGAGGCAGAGGGTTCACCTGAAACCCCCTTCCTCATGCCCCATGAGAAGATCACTGTGACTTGAAAGCGTGTTTGGGGAGCCATTGTCCTTGCTCTATTGCTGTATCAAAGTCTTTATTCTTGGCATGAAGGCATGTTATGTTTAGCACAAAACTGGGGAGTGAAAGAATAGTGATATCAATACTAAATAGGAACAGCTAAAAAACTGCTGATGGGTCAGAAGGTGCCACCTCCATTCTGCACTGGAGGGTGGGAAGAGATGGCCTGTAGCAAGTCCTGACACTGCCGCACCTGAGCAAGTGTCATATATAATAAGACAGGATATTTTAGAAAGCTAAATAGAATATGCTTTTTTATTACACCTTGACAAATACATCTCCATGTGATGTCTTGGAGAGTTTGAGTCAAACCTAGAATTTCCATTCCCACTGGGGCAGTCAGCATAGGAACATCCAGGCCCTAGCTCTGGGATAAAGGGATCTGTCTCTCCTGCCCCTGCTGCTGGCTCTGTTACACACCATGAGGGTCCTGCCACACACACACATCTATGCCTATGTACCTTGGACCTCTGTGCTGTGTCCACCTCCTCCAACACACTCTTCCCCTGTCCCTTAGGCCTGAGGTAGATATGCTGGTGGTGAGGCCAACACTCAGGTTGATGGCCTAAGCAGGCTGATTGCTCCGTGGCCAGGAGAATGGTCTAGGGCCAGGCATCCTCAAACTTTTTAAACAGGGGGCCAGTTCACTGTCCCTCAGACCGTTGGAGGGCTAGACTATAGTTTAAAAAAAAACTATGAACAAATTCCTATGCACACTGCACATATCTTATTTTGAAGTAAAAAAAACAAAACGGAAACAAATACAATCACACGGCCTCACTTGGCCCGCAGGCCGCAGTTTGAGGACCCCTGGAGGCCATGACTGTGGTCTGTGGATAGGTCTGTCCCCTTGACTCCTTGGACACCTCACCCCATGGGGACCTAGGGAAGGCTTCTCCTGCTCAAGTCTGGGAGGTAATGCCCAGAAAAATAGCACAATTGCAAGGAAGCCTGCACATAGTTGTCCAATCTGTGATATATACAGAAAATTGGATTCAGTGCACTCATATATATCACCAGGAGTTGAAGGGATCCAGAGAAACTCCACAATTGGCAATTTAGCTGAGCTGTAAAGGATGCTGACTGAGAAGGAAGACTGGGCCTTAGTAGGAGTATTACAGCAGGCCAGCTAGCACACGCAAGGTGGGAAAGAGAATCGGAACTGGGAATGTAATGTGGAAAAGGAAGTTTGGAGCAGGCAGTGGAGAGCCTTGGATGCTCAGCTAAGGGATATTGTGGCCTGAGTCCTGTCCCCTCTAACACATATATGCTGAAGTCTTAGCCCCCGGGATCTCAGGGTGAGACCTGATTCAGAAATAGGGTCTTTCTCAAAGCAATCCATTTAGAATGAGGTCCTTGGTGAGGGGTTGGGACGTGAGGGCTAATCTAACATGATCGGTGTCTTTGTGGAAAAGGGGAAATGTGGCCACAGAGACAGACACACACAGGGGAGACCCCACGGGGAAATGGAGGCAAAGATGGAGTGACACTCCTGCACACCAAGGAGCAGGCAGATTGTAGCAAACTAACTGAGGCCGGGCAAGGGGCCTGGACAGTCTCCCTCATGGCTCAGAAGAAACCAACTCTCCAGACACCTGCTCTTAGAGTTTCGGCTTCCAGAACCCTGAGACGACGGATTTCTGTGGTCTAAGCCCCCCAGTTTGGAGGACTGTGTTAGAGCAGCCCTGGCAAACTAATATAGGGAGTTTGCCTGTATCCTGCAAAGGGTGGAGAACCGTGAACCATTTGGAGCAAGGAAGCAGCGTAATCGAAGCTGTCTTGTGGGAAGATTAATCTGGCATGTGTGAGCAAGATGGACAGGGCATGGTTAGGGTCAATAGCACAGTCTGGCTGGTCTTTTCACGGTCAGCTGCAGCTGGGTCCTCGAGTCCCTGCAGGTTGACAAATGTGAGTGCCAGCCATGACAGGGTGCTTCCTGTCTGCTTGTCGCTCTCCACCATGACCACAAGCACCCTGGCAAAGGGCACAGCTGGCACTTTTAAAGTGATCACAAGAAAGCATTGACCGTGAGAGAGGCTCACTGCACAGTAGCACTGCAGGTGCCTGCAACTGCGCACTCTGTAGACTTGGTGACGGGAATGCCCCAAACCCATCCATAGCACAGCCCATCTTTACAGACCCCACGTCAGTAGCACAGGATTGGAGGCTGCCTTATTGCAAGGTTAGTGCAGCGAGAACAGAGAGGGCAGAGGAGGGAGACAACACACTAGTATTTTACCTTCACTTACATTGTCACTGGCTTACCATGGGGGGGAAGTGTCAAAGTCACTGGCATTCACCCAGTAACCAAATAACTTGTCTCCCTCCAGCTCCAGTTGGAAAGTCAGCTTTGCTCTCTGTCCTCATGTGAGTGTGGGTCCATCAGAGACTTCGAGAGAAGGGGGCTACGTGAGGACAGGTGGTTTGAGGAGAGAGTTTGCAACACTCACCTAAAGACAGAGAACCAGAGAAACCAGTTTTATGGAAAAAATGGTGACAACATTTGCCACTTCCCCTCCTAATGAGTCCCTGACCCCATCACTGTGACATGCATCTAATGCAGCAGAACCCTGGTGATGCGCTGGGAACACAGGACTGAAAACCCCAGTGCACAGGGCAATCAAGATCTACTTCCAGGTCATGGGACATGGACACCTCAGAGCACCAAGGCTCTCTGTTCTCGTCCTGGCTGCTCAGAGGCCAGGCCAGTGGAATACCACTTAAGTGCTGCAGCTGCCAAGTGGTAGGCTAAATAGCTCTGTCTGGCCTCACACTGAAAATCGAATGTGTGGAGGTGACATGAGTAACTCTGCTCCTGACTTGTGGTCACAATGAGTTACAGGCCACACACAAGCCTAATGAAGCCAGAAAGAGCTAGTGTTAAAATCCTTTGATGATCAACATTGATGATGGTCCCCATAATCCTGCAAGATGGGCATCAGTCTCCTGTTTCACACATGAGGCTCAAAGGAGCTACCTGACTTGCTGAGTGAAGATTCAAACTCAAGGCAACAGATTCCAAAGAGTATGGTTTTTTTGCTCACATTTGCTTCCTTACCACTCTCCCTTACTTTCCTTCTCTCTCTCTCTCCATACATATACCCAATATCTCTTTGCCTCCTTTTCTTTTCAATTAAAAAAAAAAAAAGTGTTTGAGAAAAACAAAAGTCTTAAGCTTCAGATCACCCTCATTCTGTACTGAGATGTGAGTCTTTACAAATTGAAACTGAACTCAAAATACTGAACTTAAAAATTCTCCAATGAATTAACTCAAAATAGTTCTGTTCAAAACCCCATCAACATCAAGAAAGGAATAAGCCTCTAATTTTTCCCTGTATCTAGGAGTGCCATAATTTTTTGTCATATCAAAAAATGTAAGACTTAAAATAGTGCAAGACTTAACTCTTGTAAGCATTCACTCTGTGAGCACTGAGAACCTTGTGGTCTTTTCCTGTGCTTTTGGAATTTAAAGGGCAATGTTGTCTTTCCTCTCAAGACTCCCTGATAAGGATAACGTGTGGAAGCTGAGACTTCAATAGATGGGAGCAGCTATTAATTTCAAGATAACAAACGGTTACAGGGGATGATATCCCAGCCAGTCCTGAGATTATTTTTTTGCATTATTTTTTTTTTTTTGGCCAGGACCGGGTTTGAACCCACCACATCTTGTATATGGGGACGGCATCCTACCCCTTGAGCCACAAGTGCCGCCCCCAGGCCTGAGATATTAGGAGTATTTGTGCTTTAACGTGCATAGTTTTATTGTCAAAGAACAAAAGGCATTGAAGGGGGATGACTCAGAACAGACAGATTCTGAATAATCTCAGCATCAGAGAAAGCTAAGAAAAAATGTCTTTGAATACTGCAAGATCTTTTGAGAAAATATCAGTTGTGTGTTCTTGGCAGAACTGCGAATGACATTGAAAAGATCAATTTGGGTGGAGTGGTATGAAGGGAAAGAAAATTGGAGTGGGTTGACAAGTGACACTCTTGGGAGAAGTATTACTGTACTGACAGAAATGGAAGAGTGGAGGGGAATGTGGTGTTGAGGAAGGAGGATTTATAACGAGTGGCATTGGACCTTTCATTTTAAAGGCATCAAGTGAAATGGGTAAACTTCCATTTAGGTCCTTTTAACATCCCCATTTTCAAATATCATTGTCCTGAAGATCAGATAGTGTTACAATGTTTGCCTCAGTCATCAAGCAAGAGTCTAAAAGCTCATGGGCAAGAGTACGGCCCAGTCTGCACCCCCACGCGTCCGCCTTTTCCATTGTTCCTCTCCCTTCCTGTTGTTCCGAGTTCCTTCCATTTAGCTTTAACTTTCTGCTTGAAGAGCCGCCCTTAGCAATCTTCCAGAGTAGTTCTTCTAGAGACAAATTCTTTGAGTTCTCCTTTGCAAGAAAAGGTCTTTACTTTCCTGAAGAATAATCTTACTTGATTTAGACTTTACAGTTGCCAATGATTTTCTGTCAGCACTTGAAAACTTTTGTGCCAGGTCCCTCTGGAGAGAAATCTGCTGTCGTTTGAACTCATGTTTTCCTACGGGCAATGTGCTACTTCTCTCTGTCTGCTTTTAAGTTTTTCTATGTCCTTAGATTTCAAAAGTTTAATTATCATGTGCCTAGGCATGGCATTCTTGAGGTGTAACTTATTTGGGATTTATTCAGCTTCTGACGTCTATGGCTTTGTGTCTTTTGACACATTGGGGGAATTTTTGCTCATTATTTTCTCAAATACCTTTTCAGCCCCATGTTCTCCTTCCCCTCTGAAATTCAAATCATCTCAGTGTTAGATATTTTGTTATAGTTCCACAGGTTCCTGAAGCTCTGTTCATTTTTTTTAACCTATTTTCTTTCTGTTACTCAGATGAGGTAAATTATATTAATCTGCCTTTCCGTTTTGTGCCCTGACACACTAGCAGACTATATCTGAGGGAAGCTAACTAGGATTGGTGCCTACTTGGGGTTCACAGTCATGATTTAAAATGAAAATAGTTTTCATTTCACTGAGTTATAGTTTTTATAGTCAAGGTCTCCTTAGATCTAGACAGAAAGAAGAACCCTACTTACTCTGAGGCAGGCCAGAGCTTTGGCAGATAATTACAAAAGGGGAGAGGGTATCAGAAATACACTTGTAATGAGAGTAACGGAGGGGGCTGAAGGGATCACTGAAGGGAAGGCCTCCATGGAGTCTGAATTGTTTTACAACTGGAGGAATAGAAGGCAGCACTCACGCTCTCGGGGGTGCAGAGTTGAAGTATATACTGGTGACCATAGGTTCTGAGTTCAAGGGGCAGAGAAGAAAGCAGATAAGGATGAGGAAGTGATAGAAGAGTGACCTGATTTCTATTCCAAACTGAGACACTTGAGAGAGAAAGTGGTGTCCACAACCAGGAAAATAGGCCCAAACTGGGACTCTCCACCTTACTCATTCATGAGATTGCCAACACCACTGCGGTGATGACCAAGACAGGGCAGCGCACAACACTGTGGGTGGGTCCGGTGTCTTCAGTGACTGGGGAGGAATAGATCAGAAGACAGTAGCCATGACCAAGGGCAAAGGAGGGCAGACATGGACAGGCAGATCCTTAAGTGTCAGGGAGAGAAGGAGAGGAAAAGTTTGGAAGGAGCAACAGGAAGGGGAAAGAATCTGCTCAACCTCCTGGTCCTGATGTAGGCAGCATGTGAGAATAAAACCCCCACAGTATCCTGTGGGGAGGTCTGCAGTGCAGAGATGTCTTCTCCCAGAGGACCGCCAGCTATCACGTGGGAGAACATAGATTAGTGGAGAACTTGAGGGACTAGGACCAAACAGGGGCTGAAGAGGAAGCATGTGCTGTAGGGTCAGGAGAGTCCTGATATAGGCATAGGGAGGTGGGGCCTGGAGTTTAGAGTAGGGTCCATGGACATCTGTTGATATGAATGGGACGAGGCATGTCAGGGGGCAGATAGAGCCAACCAGTCTGAGTCCTGAGCTCAATCACAGTGCTCCTCATCTCCTTCAGGAAGGACAGGGGTGAGGCACCCATGGGAGGGAAGGATGGATATCAGCCCCCACCACCATCAAGGCCCACACTAATGTGATGGGCCCTCAGGGATGGGTCCTGAAATAGTCCCCGCCTTTTCGGTGCCACCTCTTGACCTGGTATTTTCCCTTAAATTCCAAAGAGAGGCACACTTTCCAGTTTTCCTTCCAGGCATATTTTGGTCCACCTGTACTTGAGCGAGCTAATGTGTCAAATGCATCCTCCTCTCTCGTAGGCATTTTGCAAGTAATATAACCAAAAAAAAAAAAAAAAAAAAAAAAAGCAAAAACAAATCAGTCTATAATATGACCATTGTGTTTCAAAAGTATATTTATTATAAAAGTAAAAGAAAAATGGGCAACATAAAACTAGTGGGATATCTGACATCATATTGGAGGAACTGATGCATTAATACTCAGTTTAATGGAAGCAGTTGAAATTATCAGCAGGTTCTAAACTTGCTAATCAGATATTTTGGTTCTAATTTTACCCCTAATGTGCTTCATTCTTGAAAATAGTTGCTCACAAATGTAGGTACTGCCAAAATGGGATGACATGAATAAGGCGTGATTGTGACGTGAGGGATATTTGCCAGATGACTATTGTCTGGCTCACTGAATAAATGGCAAGCATTCTCAGGAACCTTTGCCTTATTCTCAGGCATAGAACTGCTGCAGAGAAATTGGAAAATGAGAAAGTGTGGATTAGTAAGAGTTTAGCATGATGGGATGCATAATAAAAATGATACCTTTAACCTTAGAGCACATTCCCTAGAGAAATCAGAATACATGTAAGTGAAACCTTCTCTTACTTACTTGAGGTAAACATCTCTGATTTCCCAAATCAAGCTTAAAGGGGCAAGGCCGTGTGAGTTCTGTCAGCCCATGTAATGCCATCAGAACTTGGTAAGAGGGAAGGCAGGGAAGGCAGCTCCCAGGAGGGGATTGTAAGGTCCTTGTCCCTGGCATATGGCCTGTGCATGTGGTAGCCTCTTGGACGACAGCTGTGAATGAATCTAGTTTATGACATTGGTCTCAAATCACTTCCTACCTGTCGGCCCTCCTATGTCACTAGGGAAGTTATTATTAGACAGCTTCCAATTCTTCCTAAATCCTGAGTGTTCTTTCTATAACCATGTGAAAAAAAAATCCATAAAAGTGGAAATGTGAATGTTTAAGATCAAAAGAGTTATTTTAGCTGACTTCTGTTTTCTCCTTTTTATTATCGTCTCCCCATGCCTGCTCAGTGTCAGTGACGTCAGTGGACAGGTCACCCCTGTAGACAGTCTAGCCAGCAACTGTAGACACAGACAGCAGATCTTCTTCCAGATGTCTCCATGAGCCTTGCCCTTTGTGCCATCTTGATTCTGCAGTACTTGGTGAGATGACAGTCATCATGGGCATCTACTTCAACACCCACATGTACCTGCTGAACCGAGGAGGTCTCAGGCACCAGGCGTTCAGGGAGGAATGCAGCCTCCATTCTCACTGTGTGGGGAATCCAGACACCTGCTCTGTGGCTCCTGTTCTCAGGGTGTCCCTGGGGCCCAGTTTCATGGACCACATGGAATCAAATATCCCGTGTCTGATTTCCAGTGTTCTCTTCATCATATAGTCTGCATATAGTCTAAAAACTATAAGTCATCATACTTTGCTTTAATTTGATTGCTGTTAACTTATGTAGTTCCATCTTTATTGGTTTTTTTGTTTGTTTGTTGTTTTTTGCAGTTTTTGGCATGGGCCAGGTTTGAACCCACCACCTCCGGTATATGGAGCCAGTGCCCTACTCCTTTGAGCCACAGGTACCGCCCCATCTTTATTGTACTTTGTCAATACAACCCTCTTGTAGAAGGAGGCAGGACGTGAATAGATACAATGTAAACAGACACCCCCAAGGCAGCCCCATAGCAGCTGTAGTAGGGGAAAGCCTGCAGTGATTTCAGAATACTGGGGACTTGTACCAGACTCGGGCTGGAGCCAATGCTGTCCTCAGAGACTTAATTTACATGAAGAAGGGTGAAGGGCAAATGTGGAAGAAAACCCACCATGTTGTGCGAGCTTTTGTGGGTGATTAACAGGCTGATGGGGCAAAGGGCAGGGTGGGAGGTCTGACCACAATAGGCCCCAAATGCCAGTGCTGGAATATGATGTCCAAGGTGAAGGGAGCTACTAAAAAACAACTATGCAGAAGTGTGGTGTCATCAGATTCATGTCTTGGAAAGCTCCCTGATGTGGAAGGTAAAAGGAAAGAGAAAACAATGAACCAGCTATTGCAGAAATCACTGAAGAATGAATGTTGTACTTTCACTCCAAGCGATGACAGGGTAGGTAATGCGGACTGGCTCCCACCCCACAGAATGCACCCTAGGACCCTCAGATACACACACCCGAGGGAGCCACACTGCTGTGCATCTGGCAGTGGTGTTACCATGGTCAGTTCCAGACCAGGAACCCCTGAATGTGCACCAAGTGACACGTGGGACAAAAGTGTGCTAACCTCAGGCCATGGAGCACTACACAACAGTGCCTAACATTCCTGGCACGGAGGAAACTTAGCTCACAGTGGTGGGTCGAAGAAGGAAAATGAAACAAAAGTGACAGTCTAGAAGACACTCTCTGTGCACACACAGGCACATCAGGGATGCAGGTCCTAGAGATCAAAGTAGAGGGAAAGTGGGGGAGTGTTTCCCTAAAACTAGGTTAGTGGTGGCCTGTGTCACCCAGAATAGACAACTCAGGGCCTTCCAGAATGCTAGGAATGTTCTTTTTCCTGACCCGAGGGCTGGTTGCTGGCTGTTTCTGACATACCACATATGTGAAAATGTGGGTGGCAGGAAATGGGGGGAACCTGTGTTGAGGGAGTAGAATGAGAGACTCAGAGGGAGAATTCCCAGCACTGGGTGGCACCTGACAGAATGGAGAGGCTGGGCTCCCCCCACACCCAGAATTGCCCCCAGACGTTTTGTTAAACAGCAGATGGGAAGATGGCTCCACTCTCCACATATGGTTACAGAACAGTCCAGTGGGCTAAAAACTGTGAACATCATGAGTTAAGTTTCAGGCTTGTTTATATTAAGACATCCAGGTTTTCTAAGAAGTTGAAGACTGGCCTAGAGTTAAAAATAAAACTATGATTTGAAATTTCAGATTTGAGAGACATCTGCACTGGCATTTAATATTGGATGCCAAGTAATGCAAATGTCTAAAAATTGTGTGTGTGGATTTAGCAAAAAAAAAAAAAAAAATATATATATATATATATATACACACACACACACACACACACACACACACAGAGAATAAAAAACAAACAACAAAAAAAATACCTTAGAGATCTTCTTAATTCTTGCCTTTTATTACTATTTCATAAGCGTGGCTGTCCCTTAACTTCTAGTTTTCAGTGAAATGGTGAAGACAGGATCCGGGTATTAGAATGCGTGTATTAATGAGAAATAATGGATAAAAGTAAAAGACAAGTAGGCGGCTTTTGAAGGTTCCTAGAGGGCAAGAGAGGGGGGGACTGGCACCTGTGGGCTCCCCTGGTCCGTCTGTGCTGTGGAAGCTGCTGTCCCTGTTGGGAGGAGAAGGTTCCCATGCAGTCCAGCTCCTGAGGGGGCAGAGAGAGATGGGGTCCAAACCTGGAGTGTGGGGACCCCCTCTTGAACAGGAACATGGTCTCCAACTGCCAAGACAGAAACAGCAGCCATGACATGGCAGATACAAGAGCAGGAAATGGAATCCTAAGACTTGCTAATTTATATCAGACCACTGCAAAAACACCAAACCCAGAAGTCTTAGGAAATGAAGTAAATGGTGTAAATGGCCTGAAGCATTTGTACTCTCCTCTAACCTCAGGGCTGTGAGCTTCCAGCATCACTATTTATGTGGGATTTACACTTTGTAAGGGAGAAATGGATATTTGGGGAAAGAACTATTGCAGCATGGACTGACTGCCTAATTAGTGTTTCTAAAAGTCAAGCAGCATGAGCTTTGCAAAATAGCAAGTTGGTCAAAGAACAACTACACACGGGAAGAGGCATGGGGTTTCACTTTAAAAAAGGATACCATCGAACTCCAGTAAGAGTAGCCCACATAACAAAATCCCAGAACTACAGATGTTGGCGTGGATGTGAAGAAAAGGGAACACTTCTGCACTGCCGGTGGGAATGCAAGCTAATACATTCCTTTTAGGAAGAAGTTTGGAGAATATTTAGGGAACTAAAAGTAGACCTGTTATTTGATCCTGCAATTCCTCTACTAGTTATATTTCCAGAAGACCAAAAATCACTTTACAACAAAGATTTTTGCACCAGAATGTTTATTGCAGCCCAATTCATAATTGCCAAGTCGTGGAAGCAGCCCAAGTGCCCATCAACCCATGAACAGATCAACAAACTGTGGTATATGTATACCATGGAATATTATGCAGCCTTAAAAAAGATGGAGACTTTATCTCTTTCATGTTTACATGGATGGAGCTGGAACATATTCTTCTTAGTAAAGTATCTCAAGAATGGAAGAAAAAGTATCCCATGTACTCAGCACTATTATGAAACCAATATATGATCATCCACACTTTCATATGAAAAATAAAACACAACTATAGTCCAGGATGAAGGAGGGAAGTGGTGGGAGAGGGGCGAAGAGGAGAGAAGTTGAGTAGAGGGAGGGTAATTGGTGGGACCTCACCTATGGTACATTTTGCAAGGGTACATGTCAAATCTATTAAGAATAGAACATAAATGTCTTAACACAATAATTAAGTGAGGTGAAGGCTACGTTAACCAGTTTGATTTAAGCATTCCAAATTGCATATAAAATCGGCACATTATATCCCATAAATGCATTAGTGTATATAGTTATGATTTAATAAAAAAAATTAAGAGAAAAAAATTAAAAAAATAAAATATGCCCACTGGAAAACTCTAAAAAAATAAAACATTAAAAGAAGGAGCAAACAGAATTGTACGGTTCCTCCTCCTCCTTTCTTTCTTTTCTTTCCTTTCTTAAAAATTGTGCATTGTTCCAAATTTCCCCTTGAAGTCTTGGGTTTGTGGCCGACACATACAGAAAAAGGAATAGATATCCTCATGAGAAAACGGAAATAGAAAACAGGTGCTTATTACTGTCTCATCAGCACGGCTGTCCCCAAAGCAGGTAGACCAGGAAGCACGTAGGCCGGCAGCTTCTCTGCCAGCAAAACTGACATTTCCGGGCGCCGTGCACCGACGTCACTGAAGTGTGAAGCTCACTCCCAGAGAACGTGAGCCCACGCGCCTCTCAATGCTTTACAAGGGACCTGCCGTTTGATGTGTTCCCAAAATCACTTGTCAATTTTTGATTCACCTTAGATGAAGTATATTGGAGAAAAGACATATAAATTCAATTGTTAAAAGTTTGGAATTGAAGGCTGATTTTGATTCATTAATTTACCACAATTTGGAAAAAAAAAAAAAAAGGATCTCCATTCCAAAAATAGTTCAGAAACCAGAATGGATCACTTTGTCAGAAAGCATATTCACCGGGTTGTAGAATTAAAGGTAATTTCAACCTTCTTTATGCTTTTCTTTATTCCCTGATTTCCTTTTTCAATAACTATCCCTTGTGTAAGGAAAAGAAAGAAAGGAACACAGCTACAGGAGCCTGTTCTGAATGGCCTTCCATTTGGCTGACCTGTAAGGTCACATGGAGTCTCTCAGATGTCTGCATTCTATATCCCATGGGGCTGGGCTGTGGTTGTCGTAGGACTCCGGGGCATCACCACGTGTCCACATGGCTGGGCTCACACCCCTGTGAGTCTAAGCAGCTGAATGGTTGCTTAGCACAGGGGCTCAGGGAGCAGAGGAGCCCTGGGCATAACTAGAGCCTCCTGCCAGCTGAGGAGCCCAGACAAGTTGCCATGAAGCCAAACCCATATCAAAAGCTTTGAAGGCCCCAGGAATGGTGTTCTCCAGGACTGTGCCTGCCTTTCCCTTACAGAAAATTCTTATCTGAACACATCTCGCTTCCATCTGTGAAGGACTAGCAGGGCTGTCCTGGCAGAGCTCACAGGCTGGGATGATTCCCACATCAACACCCAGGAAGCCCCCAGTTTAGGCGTCTGGAGAGTTAGCTGCATTTGTGGCAACTGTGTTTATGCTGGTTCTACTTAATATCTTTATTAATTCAGGTAAGTCAATAATGAGGGTAATAAATATTAATTGAGAGCTTGCTGTGTGCGAGGCATAGCAGAACTCATTTAATGCTCACAACAATTCTATTACCTAAGTATCATTATTCCTTCAATTTTCTTTTCCAAATGTAGTACATCTGAAAGTAAGAGGCCTGAGTTCACACAGGGTGCCTGCGTCAGCACCCAAGTGGTCTGGTTCTGAGTTTCCCCTCTGAGACAGCAGAGAGGGCAGAGGCAAAGCAGCTGGCCTGTAGTGTGGTTTTCTTTTGACTATGAGGGTGAAGGGGTGGTCCTGGAGTAAAGAAAATAAGGTATGATACCAGACTTTTGGGCAATTAGACCAATAATATTTGCTAGGAGGAAAATACCTATCTGTGTACAATGCATTTATGTACACAGTTATTATTTAATAAATATATTAAGAGGAAAAAACTTAAAAATACTTCAAACAAAACCTCACAGATTACCGCTGCTTGTGTGAACAATTTACAAGTAGGTAGTATGGCTTCTGGGCAGAGGCCACAGAGGTCTCCCCTGTACAAAATATGGATAGACTCACTTCACCACCTAAGCACATTCTTATAGGAACAACAATCTGTTTTGTGCTCATCAGCTTCCTTCTGATTTTCTGAGGCTTCCTGCCTTGAAGTATAGTTTACCAGTTTTCTTCCCTGAGTCCTCCCTCCCACCCTGTCCTCTGCAAGTCCTCTCTTCCTGCCTACCCCCATGGCAGCTCTGACCTGCAGAGCCCCTTTCTCAGGCCTGTGGCATTTCCAAATTCTGTTTATGCTGGTTTCTGGGCCTCTCCACAGCCCACCTCTACCCAGGATGACGGTGTCCTCAGCCTCTCACCCCACATGGAAGTTAGTAGATGCCTCAAAATAAAAAGCAGCCTATAAACAATTCTCTTCTCCCCAGCATTTGGGCTCTGAGAATGGGGTTCCTGCATCCTGCCTTTGTAGCTCTCCAGGGCATTTCAACAGGTTCTTTGACATTTTATCTGGCTTTTTCAGTGGCTCTTAGCAAGAACATTGGCCTGGCATGAGCTATTATTATCATAAGTAGATTACCTATTTCAATTTTGAAAAAAGGATAAAGAAAAGAAATACCTTATAGCTACTGTGATACTTCGCACATGTTATTGATTCTACACATGCAAATCACTTCATTTCCAGTTTGAGCTTCTGGTGGTTAGAGGGTGTTTGTCCTTGTTCCAAAAAACTCACATTATCTCATTGCCCCTAAAAAAACACAATTTCTAAGGAGTCATGAATTGCTAGGATTGGAAAGAAACTTAGGGATATTTAATAGAACTGTCTTAGTTTCAGAGAATGATGGCTTTAAAAAATAGATAATGAAGCCTGGTCATAACTACCTTCTAGTTTTCACAGTCTTTCTCCTTCTTCTTTAAAATGTCTTACCATTTTAAACATTTGAAAACATAGTTCATATGGATAATGGGATAAAGTCATGATGAGACTTAGGCAAATGGGAGGGAGACACCAAATACAATGATGTCACACCACTTGGCTCTTTTCCACATGCAGAGTTCAAACAGCTTTTGGGTGGCCCAAGCAGGTTGCCAAGGAGCCCACCCGCTGGCTAACAGCTGCTTTAAAAAGACAGCAGTTTAGGGGAAACCAAAGGCACTAAAGTGCCTTGTATGCTGCAGCTGTTGGCCATGGGGATAGCAGGAGGGTTCAAGGTCATAAGACTGCGCTGTGCACTGGGACTACAAAAGACCACTTAGCTGGAGATGTCCACAAAGGACATTAGACCAAAAGAAATGGGAAGTAAGGCATCATCTTCCTCTCCTCCCTCCCTCACTTTCCACAGTCAGTCCCCACCCAAGCCCTGTTTTTATTTTTATTTTTGAGACAGACTCTCCCTATGTCATCTTCTGTAGAGTGCTGTGGTATCACAGCTCACAGCAACCTCAAACTCTTGGGCTTAATCGATTCTCCTGCCTCAGCCTCCCAAGTAGCTGGGACTACAGGCACCTGCCACAACGCCCAGCTATTTTTTTATTGTAGTTGTCATTCTGTTTAGCAGGCCCAGATAGGGTTCAAACCTGCCAGCCCCAATGTATGTCACCTGTATTATCTGACTGATTCCAATTTATTTATTTTTGTTCTTAAAAAAAAAAAAAAAAAAAATTCAGTGAATCCACAGATACAACAGGGAAGTGATAGAGACACTAAGATTTGAGTTTTAATTACATTTCCTCTTGCCCCCTCACTAATTGTACTAATTTTACTCACAACCAATTTTTCATAACAGAACATCTCACAACACCGACTAGGCAAAAAAAAATGACTATTTTGGCCACATATTTTATAGGATCCTCTGGAAACAAAAAAGGGACCTCTCACCTCTGTAAATACAAACAATTGTACCAGATGTGCCAGTCCCCAGGTTAAAGTATATTCCTGAAGAGGAATTTTGAGTGCAGGTTATTTTTTGCCCCATTTGCAGATTTGGGCCCAGTGTCCATGGGAGATGCCTGGACCCTAAGATGCCCCTCCACTGCGACAGACCAGTTCTTCCACCAGAGGAATGTGACTTCTGACGCAATCCCCACAACAAGTGAGCAGGGGGTGCTTGAAGTCTACCAAGAAAAGTTTATAAATTTGTTTCTTTGTTCAGCATTTGGAAAGTTCAGAACCCACCCTCCAGTTTCAAGGGCATTTTCAAAATGGGTGGATTTTCCTGCTAATCTGCCTGACACCCAGAGCTCCCATCCTTCCATTTGCATGCGAGGGATCTGACAGCAGGGATATCCCCAGGATCAGGAAGGAAGAGATGTCCCCAGGATGGAAAAAAGGAAGGAAGGAAGGAAGGGACAGAGGTAGGGAGGGAAGAGGGGGGAGATAACATGAAGTCTGACAATTAAGTTCAAGAATTCATCCTAGAAAAAGTGCTTCAAACCTCATTGGTGAATATCACTGCAATTACCTTTGAAGTACTCCCCTTGGGAAGCTACGCACCAATGCCAGTACCTAGTCCATTTTGCACAGCAATTCTGGAGCTCTTTTTCTGTAATGATCATCAGAACTGTTGTCCTATTACCCTTGATGTCTTCAAAATGTCTTCTTTTTTTTATTTCCTTTATCTTCAGATAAAGAAAAAAGTCTTTAAGGGCTTTTTTCAGGTGAGTAGGAAGGATGCTCCAATAAAGTTATTTGTTTACTGGCTAAAAACTCCGCAGACAGTGCCACATGAGCTGGTGCCTTGTCGTGATGCAAGACCAACACCTTTCTCACGCCAAGATTTTCAGTTAAGATTTTCTTGTTTCTCTATCAATGTGTCCTTAGTCTGCTATGCTTCTCATAGTCACCCAATGATTTTGATGCACAATTCAATGAACTTTTGCAATGTTTTTGTCAGTTCTGCTTATTACTGGCTGTTCTCTCCCCTCAGAAAAGCATTTGTACACTGCTGTTTTCTTCATGGCATTCTCCCCATAAACTTGGACTAACAAGTCCCTGATTGCACTTCTACTCTTGCCAAGCTTAATAAGAAATTTAATGTTTGTTTGTTACTCTAATTTGAGCTACAACATTCTCAAGACACAAAAACATACAACAGTAATGAACGCCTCTCAGCCAGACACCACCACAGGTCAAGACGAACACAGCTGCGAGACACTGATATACCAAGGTGATGAAACCTTACCAAGTTGCTTGGTCAGTGCTGCCAACGTAAGAACATGGTGGCAAGTACATGAACATAATCATCATGGGTTGAAGCAACCTGCATGGTCTACAAAACCACACACACCTAGTGAAGAGGTGGGGGGTGGGGTGCTGCTGGACAGACAGTGAGCAGGGATTTCTAAGGGATCTGGTATTACAAAATAGAGTATTGCTTAGAATGAGAAGTGTAGGAAAAGGAAGGACTCTACATGAAGGCCCCAGGTCTGTGCAGTACAAATGAAGTACAAATTTGATGATAGTTTCCTTTGTTTTGAAAATGAGCAGAGAACAATTTGTAAAATATGGAAATAAAAATCCATTTGGTGTCCTGAACTGTTGTGAAATTGTTCGATTTCTAAATGGGTAACAATTAGAAATGATCCGGGATAACATTTGCATTCCCAAATTTTCATGCCTACTCAAGTATCCCTTTATTCTTAAAGTGATACTGAGAATTTGTGTTTTTCAAGAAATATGCTCAACTGTGTCTGCTTTCAAGATTGTGATTTTAAAACCTCTACCTACAATCCCATTTGTTTTCCATTTGTAATATTGCTTATCTGTGACGTTCCCCATTTTAAACTCCATCTTGCTGGGATGGGTCTGCTGACGCTTCCAGCGTCATCTTCAGGGTTTCTTTCCTTCTCCTTTTCCTATGTTTGCTTCAGTGTTCATGTTCTCATCTCCTGAGCCAGTTTCTGGCCTGTGAATGTCCCTTTTTCCCTTTTCTCTGCACCTTCCTCTCTCTACGACTATAGCTGCCTCCTGCACCCCCGACACAGCAGCCTGCACAACGTCACTCCATGCTGACTGTTCTGCTCTCTCGAGTTCTTATGCAATATACTACACATCTGAGAACGAGACCTTAGGACATGACCTCTTCGAGTCTGTGGGTTTGCATGAATACTGTGTCTCCTGAGTGCTTGAAAGGGCATCTTCCCTCCTTGCTGAACCCACCACCCTCACCGAGTCCTCCTCCTTTTCTTGGGCACAGTCTTACTTTAACACAGATGCCAGTACAGAGTCATGTGTGGTGTTAGCATCGCTGCCTCACCAGGCAGAGGTGTTTCCTTCCCATCACCGAGGAGGTAATGTCCACAGCTTTTATGGGACACAGCTCCTGCATCTCCCTCCCTGGACAAGACGGTCCATTCCCACTCAGGCTCACCTGCCTGACCCCCAGACAGTCAGTGCCTTTGGAGCTTCGGGGCATTGGCTCAAGTTCCCACTCCGGCGCCCAGCACCCTCCTGCTCTTTTCACTGCTCCTGAGTCCATTTTTGAAGGTGCCACTTGGTATTCACATCTTCATGTGCTTCTAATGGGAAGAGGAAGGCCTACGTGAGTGCCGCGTGCCCTGTGCCAACTTCCTCTGCCTCTGCCTACCTGAGATCTCAGTAACCCTGGCAGTATCCCCTTACACTGGACACGGAATTTGATTGATATTTTTGAAGGGTGAACAGAAGACAATCAAAACCCATGACTGTGTGAGAGAAAGAATGAGAGGCACTGAATCCCACTGCGTGTCTCGGGGAAATAGAAGTGCTAGACAGCAGAGTAACAAAGGTTAGCTGTCCATCTCAGCAGCTTTGTTGGTTTAGGGTTGACGTACCATAAAGTTCACCTTTGTAAAGGGTACAGTTCAGTGGTTTTGAGTATATTTACAAAGCTGTGCAATTATCACCACACTCTAATTTTAGAACAATTTCATCATCCTGAAATGAAGCCTTGTATCCATTAGCAGTAACTCCTGACCCCACTGTGTCTCTGCCAGCCCCCAGCAGCCACCATCCTACTTTCTGTCTCCACAAAGGTGGTTCCTCTCAAGACCTCATAGGAGGGGGATCATGCAGCGTGTGGTCTTCCTGACTAGCCTCGTTCACATGGCTTTTATTAATACGCATGTAAAGGTTTTGTGTGGACATATGTTTTCATTTCCCTTGCATGAACACTTAGCTGCTAAGTGTCATATGTTTACTCTGTTTTAACATGGTGAAGAACTACTATTTTTCATTGTGTTTTTTTATTTTGAACACTGATTGAAGGATGTGAAATGATGCAGCTGTGTTTGGAAAGCAATCTGGCTGCTCCTCCAATGGTCAAGCCCAGAGTTACCATATGACTGAGTAATCCCACTCCAAAGCAATCAGACCAGGTGCTTATGCAAAAATGGGTACATGAACGACAAAGCAGCATTGTGCATATAATGAAAAAGTAGAAACAAGCTAAATGTCCAGCAACTGAGGAATAGATAAATAAAATGTGATGTATCCATAAAACAAGGTATTATTTGGCAATAAAAAAGGCTGAAGTACTGACAGATGCTATGGCAAGGGCGGACCTTGAAGCATCCTGCTAAGTGGAAGAAGCCATGGAGAAAATTCTATAGATTATAGGAATCCAGTTATGTGAAGTCTCCAGAACAGGTGACTGTCTAGAGTCAGAGGTGGACTAATAATGGCCTAGCCTGGGGTCACCTGGGAGTTAGGAAGTGGGGGTTCAGCTTTGTTTTGAGATAAGGTAAATGTTCTCAAATGTATTGTAAATGAATTACAATGATGGATGCACAATTCCGAGAATGTATGAAAGCCGTTGACTCTCACACTTTAAATGAGTGAATTGGGTGCGGTGTGATGCTGTCACCCTTATGTGGCTGCACTGGCCCAGGCAGGACACTCTTGCTTCCTTTTTCGGTGGTCAGGAGGGCCTACTTTCTCTGTTCTTGCCTTTCTACCAACGCTTGCCCTTGCTGGCTACCGTTGAAGATAAATGCAATTTATCTTGCATGTAAGAAAAATTGGCTGTGGTCAAGGCCACGTTAAAGAAAACTAAACTTCCCCTATTTGTGGCCGAGCGCCTCTCAGGGACCCAAGGACCTAGCTCTAGCTGGGCCCTGCCTTAACCACCCCCAGGTGAAGCACCCACATGGGTGAGTTGCCCACCCGTATGTGCCTGTACAGCCTGTGGCCTCCTCCAGGTGCCCTGCCTGAGATGGAGGCAAATGAAGTGGCTGGAAAATGCCCCAGGCACTTACTGGGAGAGATTCTCTGCGGAGAGGGTCGTGATAGAGGCCATCAAGTCCCTGTCCCTGTCAGTACAAGAGCTAAAGCCCAGTGGAGGAGCTAATGGAAACGGATGGTGGGGCCCTCCAGGCTCTCTGCTCCCTGCTGCAACACAAAACCCTGGGGTCACAGACAGCCCCAGTCCCAGCCAGTGACTGCTGAGGAAGAGCTCACAGCCCTGCGAGTTGGCCCAGGGTCCCAGGTGCTGACACAACCAACATACACTGAACTCTGTGTCCCTAAGAAGGGATGGCAAGGCCATTCTGAAACATAAGCAAAGTTGCAGGGGCTTCTTCTGAACTCTGAACTTGAGCAGAAGAGTGGCTATTTCTTTCTTTTTCATTTTCAAAGGGTGATCATTTTTGCCAAGTGTCTATGCAAGGAAGTTTTAAAATCCAGAATGATTGAGAGTTAGTGACCAGGTCTATTTTTTAATAGACTTACTGAGATATCCTTCACATACTATGCAGTTATTTAGGTAAAGTATAAAATGTGTGGTTTTTATATGAAACGTTATTAATTTTTTTCATTATGGTTACATAGAATATACCATTTTCTATTTTAACCTTTCTAAGTGTACAATTCAGAGGCATTAGTTCCATTCCTCATGTTGTGTAACCATCACCACTGTCTGCATCCAAAACTTTTTCATCACCCCAACAGAAACTCTGTCCTCATTTAAGCAATAACTCCCCATTTCCTCCTCCTCTCGGCTCCTACTGACCTCTGATCTCATTGCTGTCTCTGTAATTTTGCTGATTCTAGATAATTCATATAATTCAGTCATATTTTTGTCTTTTGTGTCTGGCTTATTTCACCTAACATTACGTTTTCAAAGTTTATCCACATGGTTGAATGTATCAGTACTCTTACTTCTGAGTAATATCCCATTATGCATATAAACTACATTTTGTCTATCCATTCATCCTGGACTTCCCATTCCACCTTTCGGCTACTGTGAATAATGGGACCGTGAACATGGGTGTACGAGTATGTGCTCAAGTCTCTGTTTTCAATTCCTTTGGGTACCTACCTAGAAGAATGGCTGGAACATATAGAAGCTGCACCATTGGACGTCCTCACCGGCAGTGTGTGAGGGTTCCCATTTCTCCACATCTTCATCAACACTTGTTATTAATATTTTCCTTTTTTCATTATAAACCATTCTAGTATGACCCGGTTTCTCTTTGTGGTTTTCCTTTGCATTTCCCTGGTGCCTAATAAAGTTGCCCATCTTTTCATGTACTCATTGGTCATTGTGTATCTTTTCTGGACAAGTATTTCTTCAAGCCTGGGTTGACTTTTGGTTACCGAGTTGTAGGAGGATTTTTTTGTATTCTGCATAGGAAATCTTTATCAGACATGTAACTTGTAAACAGTTCTTTCATTCTCTCGGTTGTTTTTACACTGTCATGACAATGTCATTTCATGCACAAAAGTGTTTGTTCATTTGTTTGTTTGAGACAGAGCCTCACTCTCTTGTCCAGGCTAGAGTACTGTGGCATCAGCCTGGCTCAAAGTCCTGGACTCAAGTGATCCTCCTGCCTCAGTCTCCTGAGTAGTTGGGACTCCAGGTGGCCACTACAATGCTGGGCTAATTTTTCTATTTTTAGTAGAGATGGGGTCTCACTCTTGCTCAGGCTAGTTTCAAAATTCTGAGCTCAAGGGATCCTCCCATCTTGGCCTCGCAGAGTGCTAGGATTACAGGTGTGAGTCCCTGTGCCTGGCCTATGTCCAAAAGTTTTCAATTTTGATGAAGTCTAATTTATCTATTTTTTCTTCTATTGCTTGCCCTTTTAGCATTGTATCTATAACCCATTGCTATACTTAAGATCATGATTTAACCCTTTGTTTTCTTCTAAGAGTTTTATGGTTTTAGTTTTTATTTTTTGATTGTTAATCCATTTTGAGTGAATTTTGTGAATTGGGGTTAAACCAGGTGGTATATTCGGGAGTGCTGGTTGTATTCCTTCTGTTTTTATAATAAACTTCTATGAGATGGAGGCATCCCATACTTGGAGGGATTTATGAACCTGCAATCCAGATGTTGGGGCAGCTGCAGGCTTCCAGATCCAGGGGAGCAGCAGGGCTTCACCTGACCCTCAGGACTTGTTGTATATGTCTTTACATTATTGTCCTTCTTTGGGGCCTCCCCAGGGGGATCGCCCTGTGCATCAGCATGACCCCGAGGGCTGCGGGTTCATGGGGAATTGGAGTAAACTCAGAACTCCCCTTCACAGACACACACACGATGCTTCAGCACCCTGAACTTCTAGTCATACAGACATCCTGTTGTGACTCTGAGCCCTGACCAGGGCATCCTCCTCCCTCTCCACCTGAGCCCCTTTTGCCTGAGTCTAGCTAAACCTTAGAAATTGCAAGAGTTAAACCAAATATCCCACCTCCTCTGGGAAGACTGCCTGGCTCCCAGAGTCCAGTCGGTTGTAAGGTGTTACCCCATTGTTGGTAATGACCGGTTGGTACATCTGTCACCTTCTCTAGTGAGCATTCCCTGAAACACACAGTGGCCTGTCCCAGACACCACAGCACTAGACCCTAGCAGAGGCCCCAGTGAAGAGAGCACACTTAGTGTGTATTTGTCAAATGAATATGCTAACTTTTTTTTTTTTTAACCTCCTGTCCAAGCATCTACCAGCACATTTACAATGAATTGGTGGTCTGCAGTGAGTGAGATATCATTCCCCAGTTTCTACAAAATGCCACCTTCCTCTCTAGAGAACAGCATTTAGGAGCAGCCACATAACAGGTCTTAGCAAATCCTTCATCTACAGGCAGAAGTCTTCCCTACGGCCTTGGAAACTGAGGCTCTGACATTGTGACTCAGCACTGGGGACACCATATAGCACAAGGGACACTGCTTAGCAACGGTTGGAGGTCCATCCATGCCTGCGGCCCTTAGGAGCCTCACACTTCCATGCTGGCCTGCACTTGGCCTCTAGCAATTCATCTGTTAATGCTCCTGCTGGTGCACAGGGCGGCTTCCACTCCAGTGTCACCAATGTGCAGCTGCTGTGGTTCCTGCTGACTTTGCCTGTCTTCCCAATGGCCATTTGCCCTGTGACTGAGAACCCTGGTGGGAAGGAAGGCTGTAAAAGCACTTCCTCCCCAGTTTTTTTGCTTTTTTTAAGCATGGAGGTCACTTGGGTCATTCACTTCCTCCTTCCCCAGCATGCACAGGTGGCTCACACAGAGACCTGGGGCACATGGTCCCAGGTCTGGGTGTGAGGTTTTGCCACAGTAACCAAGAACCAAGCTGGCAGCCAGAGGATGCCTACCATGGGTGAGCTCTGTTGTGAGCATTTTAAATAACTCAGCTAGTTCTCTATCAGTCGCATGGGTTATCACCTCCATTTAGGAGAGGAAACTAAGGCAGATTGCAATGAGGCCACCTTTCCAGCATCTTGCAGTGATTCTGAGAGTGCGGTCCAACCCCACAGTTTGGCTGCACCTTTTAGCTGCTGCTTAGCATGAAGCCAGCCAGCTCCACATTTTCTGGCTCCTGCCTGGTGTGCAGAGCCGCTGCTCTCTCTGAGCTACCTTCCCCCAACATGGGCCAAACGTAACTGCATGTCATCTGGACTCTTCTTTTTCAGGCCACTTTGTCCCTGAAGGCCCTGGCTTCCACCCAGAAAGTCCCAGCAGTGTTTTTGGAGGGCATATTCTAGCCTCCCAACTTGACCTCAGGCATGTCCAAGGCCCTCGGAGAGAGATAACAGGGCTGTAGCAGCCAGGCATGCCTAGGAACATCCTTCTACTGTGAAGGAAAATAAGGATGAAGGGTCTGCTTGTGCCATGGGCCTCACCCAAAGGACTTCTAGAAAGAGCAGATGTCTGACCCAGGGCTTGCCAGTAAGCCCCCGTTTGGTTGGGTGCCTGGTCCCTGCACAGGAGGCCTGATTAAGTGGCAGTGCCACAGAGCAAATGGACACGGCTCCAGGCAGGTCGGCAGCCACAGCGTGTGAGCAAATGCATATGCTGTGGGCACCATCCCAGCTGGCAGCCCTGTGCAGCTGCAGGCCCTTCACTGGCTACCCCTGGGCTTTGGATTACGGGTTGGGGCCAATCCTGCCTGGTGTAGATTAGCTGGGAGGTCACTACTGAAATCACATTTTCTTTCTCCAAAATGTTTTGGCTTTGGACTGCTGTGTATTTGTGCCGAGGCACATGTTTGCTCTTGTTTCTCATCATGCTGATTGATGCCTATTGACACATCCAAACCACATGACTCAGGGACTCAGGCTCATGCGTCAGAAACAGCCAGTTTTCATAGATACCTGTGCTGTCCTCTCTACCTGGAATGCACCTGCAGGGCATTTACCAGCTTCCTTTGGGGTCACGTGAGGCCATGTGACTAGGTTCTGGCCAACAGAGTATGAACAGAAGTGGTGTGCCCATCTCCCAGGCCTGCCCACAAAATCCTCCATGTGTGACCCCCACTCTCTCTTCCATCTGCCCAGTAAACAGAAAGAGCATCCAGAAACAAGAGGAAGGTTAAGTCACTGGTAGAAAGATCCTGAATGACCATGTGCAGCACAGAACCCCTCCAGCCCACAGGGAGCTGTGTTGTGAGTGGTTTTGCTCCATTTGCCTCTGCGATTCGGGCTTGTCTGCTATAGCAGTGAACCCACTCTGACTAGAACTTCTAAAATCTTGTGTTTTGTTCATAACAAGGGGGAGGCCCTTTAGGGCTCTTAAAAAAAGAAAGAGAGAGCTTATTATAAACAATATCATTTCCAGAACAACACTGGCTTATTTTACTTTTCTAAGACAAAGTTTATTTATACGTGATCTTAACAGCAGCCAAAATGTTCAAGAACTGCAACTTAGAGGTTAATAATAAAAGAATCATCAAATTCCATCAGAAGGGAAAGTGTGTGCCTCTTACTCTTATTTCAGTTGACATGCTTTTAGGAAAACATCATACAGGGCTGTGATACAGAGTGGCCATCAAGTTCATGTCCAATTTAAAATCGTGTGCAATTTAAAATTGCACAGGAACTTGATGGCCACCCTGTATAAATGGGTTTTGGTGGTCTCCTTTGCAAGGGTGTCAGAGTTATTACATCTGTATAAACAACGCAAGGAAGAAGGTTTCTACAGAGCAAATAGCATGCAAGCCTCCTAAGGTAGAAATGAATTTGGAGTCTCCAGTCTCTGGCAAGAGGGGGTCAGTGTTGTGAGGTAGCAGACATAGGGAAGAGAGCTTAGTGCGGAGGTGAAAGTGGCAGGAAACAGGTCATGCTGAGCTTCGGAGGTCATTTGTAGTTCAGATTGTTTATCTAAAGCATGAGGAGAAGCCAGGGGAAGGTTTTACACATGATTGCAGTTGTAATTTCAAAAGTCCATCTGGTGGCCCAGGGATAGAATGAATTGCTGTGGGTCCAGCAGGAAAGTGGCCCAGGCAAGAGCTACGTGGGCTGGAATAGAGCATCTAGAGACACTCAAGTCTGAAGTACTGGTATCTATTAGGAATGGGAGGCACTAGAATACTCTTAAGGAGCTGGCATGACCCTATAGGAAGAAATCTCAATTCTTTTTCTTTCTTTCTTTTTTTTTTTTTTTCGAGACAGACTCACTCTGTCACCCTGGGTAGAGCGCTCTGATATCACAGCCCACAGCAACCTCGAACTCTTGGGCTCAAGCAATCCTCTTACCTCAGCCTCCCAAGTGGCTGGGACTACAGGCACCTGCCACAAAGCCCTAATAGTTTTTTCTATTTTTAGTAGAGATGGGATCTCACTCTTGCTCAGGCTGGTCTCAAACTCCTGAGCCCAAGCAATGCACCCACCTTGGTCTCCCAGAGTGCTAAGATTACAAGATAAATCTAAAATTCTTGAGAGTGCACAAAAGGAAGGGACTGAAGGTGTACACTAAAGAGTTCAGTTTTGATAAGAAAGAAGGAAAGTTAGTTGCAGCCAGAGGAGAAAAAGAAAAGGTGCAGAAGAATCTGTACCTGATGATGAGGAATGACCAGGAAGGAAGGCAGCGAGGATGCAGGGAGGCGGCTCCAGGGGAGGAAGGGTACAGAGGAATCCAATGAGACCAGGACATCTGGCCCCATTAGGAGGCTCATCACGGCTCACACAGTGCTGTCTAAACAGACCAACAGGTGTGATGACCCCTTTCATTATGTACCCTGTTCACAGACCCAGGCTCCTCGCATGGTCCCCAACACCAGCCTCTGAGTCTTTTTGTTGGAGAGTGTCCACAGGCTACTGGAGCCCACTCTGCCTGCCCCTGGGAGCCTGAGGAATTTGGTCTCTCCTGAAGCCAATGCCCCACCTGCCAGGCCTCTTGTTCCCTGGCAGGGACAACTCTGAGGGTGACTTACAGAACTTTGTGCTGCCCTTGCTATGTTCTTCCCCTTGTCTCATGTCCCACCTCCCCACTCTTCTCTGAGGCAAGCCTTTCACTAGAGTGAAGCTTCTAGTGGCTTTCAACTCCATTAGAAAGAATTGATGAGTTGCTGGTAGGTATACAGAAAAGCCTCCAGAGATGGAAATGATTCAGCTAGTCCATGAAATTTGAGTTTGCCAAGGCATCATTCCAGAGTCCTCATAGGAAAAAGAAACCCCTCCTTCACAAGTGATTTCACAAGACAGTTACACACTCTCAGTGACATACTGAGAAAGCCAGAACACACTCTAAGGGTCTTGTCTCCTATATACCCTTCAAGCTGTAGAATTGGAGAATAAGTTTGTGAACCATGAGTTCATTGTGCATTCACAGTGCAGAGCCCCGGTACCAGCAGGGAGAGGATAGCCAGCTGTGCAGACAGCTATTGGGCATCTGCAGTCAGAGTGTCAGAGCTCCACAAAATCTGAGAGAGCCTGGCTCCACCTCTCTAAAATGGGTTTTAGAAGAGGCATTTTAAACGTACTTATATATTGTGTCCCATACTCAGAGAGCACATAAGCCTGTGCACTCATTTTATAGATGTGCAAGGTAGAGGGACACTCAAAGTTCAGACGGGTCTCATCAGAATGGCCAGGAGCAAAATAATCGACATGTACTCAAGTCATAGATTGTTTAGAGGTCCACCTTCCCTGACCTTATTGTGGCAGAAGCCATTTCCATCTATCTTGTAGCCCCAGGACCTAATCTGACGTGCAGGAAGGACCCATATGAGTGTCTGGGAAGGTGGTGTCTGTGTGTGGTGGCCTTTGTCACAGGCTTCCCTGGATGCACCAACACTGAGCCCCTTACTCCACACTCAAGAAGTGATATCTTTACATGAATCAGGTTACGTTTACTTGTAAAGTGTCTTGGCATGATCTTTGGGTTTAGTCTATTTGCCAAATTTGGGAGTTTTCAGCTACTATGTCTTTAACTATTTTGTCAGTCTTTTTTCTCCATCCTCTCTTTTTGGAACTCTGATGATATTAACTATTTGGTTACCATCCCAAAAGTCCCTGAAATATTTTTTGTCTTCCCCCTCCTTGTTGGTCAGATCAGGTAAATCCTATTATCTGTCCTCAAGTTCAATGAATCTACCTCTGCCATCTCTCCTCTTCAATAGGGCTTATCTGGTAAACTTGGTTTTTGTTTTGTTTTGTTTAGCAGGGGTGGCGAACACGCGGCTAGAGCCGCATGCGGCTCCCGACCAAATGAATTTCGGCTCTTTGCCTCTTATCATTATTTTGTATACTGTGGCTCTTTGCCAAGTTTGGATTTTGTTATGCTGCTTCTGAGGAGGGACCTCTGAGGAGCGATCTCCGAGCGCGTAGTCGAACTTGTTCGCCAC
>CAUYPK010125764.1:0-13917 GCA_963574355.1 Loris lydekkerianus
AAGTTCGAGACCAGTATGACCAGCAGTGAGCCAGAGTAAGACCCCGTCTCTACTAACATCAAAAACAGCCGAGCATCGCCAGAGGAAGAAGAAAATGAACAACAAAAAAGAGTACTTCAAACAAAGAAGAATGTACAAGCAAGTTGAAATTTAAAAAAAAAAAAAAAAAAAAAAGGAGCAAACGGGTGGGTGTGGTGGCTTACACCTGTAATCCTAGCACTTTGGGGGGCTGAGGTGGGTGCATTGCCTGAGCTCCCCAGAGTTTGAGACGAGCCTGAGCAAGAGTGAGACATTGTCTCTAAAAATAGACAGGCATTGTGGTAGTTGCCTGTAGTCCCAGCTACTCAGGAGGCTGAGGCAAGAGGATTGTTTGAGCCCAAGAAGAGACTGAGGTTGCTGTAAGCTCCAAGGCAGCCTACCCAGGGTGACAAAGTGAGATTCTGTTTAAAAAAAAAAAAAAAAAAAAAAAGAGCAAACTATCATGTGTACCATTGGGCAAGACACATGAACAGAACCTTCTCTGAAGAAGAAGTAAACACATGAAAAAATGCTCATCATCCCTAATCATCAAAGAAATGCAAATCAAAACCACTCTGAGATATCAACTAACCCCATTCAGAATAGCCCACATCACAGAGTCCCAGTGCTTCAGATGTTGTTGTGGAGAGGAGGGAACACTTTTATACTGTTAGGGGGACTGCAAACTAATATAGCCTTTTTGGAAAGAGGTATGGAGAATCCTCAGAGAGCTAAAAGTACACCTTCCATTTGATTCTGCAACAATAATACTAGGTATCTACCCAGAAGAAGACAATTATTAAATTTATTAATATAATTTTCTAATAATTAGAAACTTGATTTCTCATTTGCCCTTCTTACCTGGAAGTTGTATCTGTATTACCATCCAGTAAAAGTCTGAAAATGTAATTTAAAAAAATCTTACAGCAAGTCTATCCAATTGGAAAAAGTCTTTCTAGAAAACCATTTTTCTTTTCTCTGACATTATTCGAGCAATCTAATCATGTTCTTGGAGGGAATGCACAAAAGATGACAGGATAACATCAATTAAGTTTGAACAAAGATATGTGGTTGGTAATGAGTTCAGGCTCTGAAAATATTCCTGTAAATGTTTGCTCTTTATACTAAGGTGACAGTTTCTGGCAGCTTTTAGAAGACCTTAAAAGAAACTATGATTCTTCAGTGAGCATTTTTAGTTTTAACCATGAGAACAAATGTGATAGAGAAAAGTAATAAGATACTTAAGGAAAGATAAGTAACTTGTTACTGTTTAGGTTGGAGAGGATGTAAGTTCAAAGCTTGTGTGAAAACTGGCAGGCTGCTATGGGAAAGCAAACTTTTATTGCTCAGTCCCAATGGAAACTTAACTTACATTGGTTAGTGTAGTGGTTAGTGGGCTGGGACTAGCAGAGGAAATGCAGTTGTGTAGTAGTGGTCATAGGCAAGGTTTTTCCCCTGCCTCTCCCTTGCTTGCTTCCTTCCCTCCTTCCTTTTCAGAGACAGGACCTCACTTTGTCTCTCAGGGTGAGTTCAGCAATGTCTTCATTGCTCACTGCAGCCTCCAACTCCTGGGCTCAAGCAATCCTCCTACCTCAGCCGCCCAAGTAGCTGGGACTACTGGTGTAAACCAACATGCCCAGATCATTTTTCTATTTTTTTTTTTTTTTTTTAGTAACAGGGCCTCTCTTTGTCACCCAAGCTTGTCTCAAACTCCATGCCTCAAACAATCCTTCCACCTCAGCCTCCCAAAGTGCTGGGATTACAAGAGTGAGCCCCTGTGCCTGGCCTCTACCATTTCATGAATATTATGACCAGCCACCGTTTCATGCCTAGCTCACCTTCTAGGAATAAACATGACTTAGAAGTAAAATATAGTCTTTTAAAACACATTTTCTCCATCCATGTAAACATGAAAGAGGTAAAGTCTCCATCTTTCTTTAAGGCTGCATAGTATTCCATGGTATACATGTACCACAATTTGCTAGAAGCTGGAACATATTCTTCTTAGCAAAGTATCTCAGGAATGGAAGAAAAAGTATCCAATGTACTCAGCCCTACTATGAAGCTAAATTATAGCTTTCACATGAAGGCTATAACCCAACTATTACAAGACTATGGGGAAAGGGCCAAGGAAGGGGAAGGGAGGGGGGAGGTTTTTGTGGAGGGAGGGTAATGGGCGGGGCCACATCTATGGTGCATCTTAGAATGGGTACAGGCAATTGCACTAATGTACACAACTATGATTTAACAATTAACTAAAAAAAAAAAAAAAAAACAGAGTAGAAGAGAGGAGAGATCCAAGATCCAAGTCCAGGTAGAAATTTAGCATATCATAAAGGGTAATTTCAAGTCATTTGGAAAAATACAAAGTATTCCCAAAGAGTGTTGGTTCAGCTAGTTAGCAAGTTATTAAGTAAATATAAAAGTAAATAAATCTGAAACATATTATTCTTTATACAAAAATAAACTATTAATGGGTCATTTAAAAAACATCATAAAATATTTAAAATGTTAAAAGAAAACCAGTAAAAAATTTTATACGAGAGAAAGACATTGGGAGTATAAATAAGAAAAAGAAAACCTTAAAGGACAGAATAAATGACAAACATACCATTATCACACAGTGAGTCTCTTTTATATTTGTTTAATAATTGAATGGATTTATTATTTTCATCTCAATTTTAGTAATACAAATGTTTTCTTTCAAATATATAAAAATAATGGAAATTTTAAAAAACTGTGGGCCGATTCTCATGGAAGCAACATGCATCAAGCTATATGCTTTTATTGTACCAGTATTACTAGCTCTGATAATTGTTATCTACCATTCAAACTATAAATAAAATGAAAAATCTATTTAAAATCTACAGATTCTATCAAGCTGGTTCATTTCTTTGAATCTTGGTAACAACAATTGCAAATGTTGAGGGAGATCATTTGTTGTCGTGTCTGGGATGTCTGGATTGTAAGTAGTTTGTAAACTGCACTATTCTTGAAAACCTGACCATTATCAACACTTAACAAGAATAATGAATATGAAGGATCAATAAAAGGAGCAATAAAAAAAATGATAAATAATTTAATTGTTAAATGATGAGTTTCAATGTTACCTGTTCTACATAGGTCAATGTTTTGTTAAGTTACATAGATGATTGTTTTGCATATTTTCAATTGTTGCATTTTACAAAGAAAAGTTTTACTCTCTTCGGTATTAGTCAAAAATTTGAAGGATTGAATGTACATTGCAAGTCTCAATACAGTTAACACAGCACAAAAGAGAGAAAAAAAACCCAATTGTAAATAATTATATGTTAATTTAAACTTTATTTATCCTCCACATTTAAGGATGTCCTTGGGCTTTCTATATAACTTAAGGTTTTCCTTTATTTGCAAAATCAGTATGGACTTACACTGTTGTTAAATGAAGTGATAAATATTAATTTGAGCTAGTATAAAATGGCATCTCTAGCCATGTAAATACAAAAGTTTAATAGAGAACACAAGTAGAAGAGAGCATTAAAAGATATGAGATGTGCCTTTCTAAAGAAACAGTTTGAATAAACACAGAGGGTGCCAAAAATGTATACACATTTTATATGTTGAAGGAAAAAACGAAATTAAAATTGTGATATTCAATACACCAATAACATTTAATACCTTGTATATTGTATCTTGTAGCACTTGTACTTGCAGAAGTCAAATATGACTTGAGTATTACAATTTTAATGCAAATTTTTATTTTCTTAGAATGTGTATACATTTTTTAGCCTGCTACATATATGTCTCATATTTGGTGTGACTGGAGACTGATATGCTTGTACATTCTAATTCTCCACTGTGTGGAGCAGTGTGTGTTTGTAAAATTAAGATAGCTACCATGAGCCCAATGCAGTGGCTCATGACTGTAATCCTAACACTCTTGGAGGCAGAGGCAAGTAGATGGAACACTCCTGGAGGCAGAGGCAAGTAGATCGCTTGAACTCAGGAGTTCAAGAGCAGCCTGAGTAAGAGTGAGATCCTGTTTCCAAATGCTGGGTGCTGTGGTGGGCATCTGTAGTCACAGCTACTTGCGAGCTGAGATAAAAGGATCACTTGAGTTTGAGGTTGCTGTGAGCTATGATGCCACAGCGCTCTACCAAAGGCAATGTAGTAAGACTGTCTAAAAAAAAAAAAAAAAAAAAAGAAAGAAAGACACTATGATTATCCTAATCTAAAAATATCCAGGTTACTTATGGTATAATACAAGGAAATGAAATTCATTTTCCTATGAAGTATGCAACAAACCATTAAACATAGCCATAAAATCAATTGGCACACACAAAAAGTAATTAACTTAGATTTGTGTAAACTCTTCCATGAACTAATTTCTAAATATCAATCATGACTGTTATTTATAATTTAAACATTGAAGAAGTACTTATAATTTTAAAAATATCAAGTTCCTGCTATCTCACAAAGAGGAAAATGTTAAATCAGAACATTGTTGTTAATTGTGGTCAATAATGTCTAATCATCCAAATCTCAGAGCTCAATTTTTTATAACAAAAGCAAAGAAAAAAAGAAATTGCCATTTCATCAGAAAAGGATATTTTACCGTCTTTTTAAACTATGAAAATTTATTCTTAATTAACAACTGATTAGACAGCATTTCAAAATTTTTCTAACACCCTACAGGAATAACTCATAAGCAATCAAGATGTTAGATGAAAATTCAAAACAGGTGTATTGTAAAGTTTAGATGATCTACACCTGCATTACACATCTGTTGAACAAACTAATCCATCGTCCAACATTTGGAATAACTAAAATTTAATTCTTATTTAAAAAAAAATGTGATACCATAATTATGTAAGCAGGAAAACTGGAAAATAAGGTTTAAAAGTGGAAAAAAATCTGAAAAGTACAGAAATTGATTTATTTTAATTATAATAAAATGATGAATAATATTAATAAGGTAAACTTATTTTCCTCCACATGACAGTTTTTAGGAGATAGAAATTAAAATATATTATCTATGCTCTTTTTTAAATTCTAATGTAACTCAGATTCTTTTGATTCACATTAACAAGATATTTTTAAAATGGCCCTAGCTTTTGTAATTGCTGAGGAAGACAAATATCCTCATGTAGAACATGCATAAATTTACATAAGCATGAAGAAATGTAGTAAATAATTTGACAAAGTTGGGATAAAGTCTCATTTAGTAGAGGAGGAAAAAAAAATGACCTTTCTGTTTTCCTTCTTGCAAACACAACAGTGCATCAATATTCCGGAGAGAGAGATCGGAGATGACCAGATCTACCTTCTGACAGATCATATATGCAGAGGGAATGGTTCAAAATGAAGCATAGCTATTCATTAAGAATTTGAATTTTGATCAAAGCAGTTCTAACAGGTTTCCTTTTATTTCTTCTGTTTATAAATAAAACTGCCATCAAAGGAGAGTGAATCTTCTCTGCCAAATATCTTAATGGGATAACCTGTCCAAATTTTGAAAATGTAATTAAGGAATGATGATCTGCCTTTCATAACAATAGGAGAGTTGAATACTCTGAAGTTTAGATCTGGAGTCAGTAGTATTCTAACACAGGCCATCGGGAAGCAAAGCAAAATATCCAATAAAATTGGCCAAGCACATGAATGCTTCATGTGAGTAATTTTCAGGGGTGAAAATTTAATTTAAAAGGAGCCTAACTTCACAGCTGACATTTTGAGATGTGAACTGAAACAACATTTCAAGGATAAGCCTGTGCCAACATTTCCCTCCCGTACATGTGACTGGCTGACAGTGGGGTAGAGGTTTGGGGATTTGCCAGGCCACAGTATTGAGGAGTTTAATACAAAAAACACATAGATATCAAGAAGCAGATAAGTTCCTTCCTCCCTCCACACCCAAACAACTGAAGTCTGGATTTAAAAAATATATTAATTTTTAACATCTCTTCTTAGCATAGAATAACTATTTCATAAACACTTCTTGAATTATTGACTAAAGAAAATTTATAAAGAATTTGCATTTGTAAGAATTGGTATGATTAAGAATCTTCCTGTATTAATTAATTCATCTTGAAGATAAAAACTACTGATGATAATCAAATTTTTTAATGTAAAATAAAATCAGTTTAAACAAGGCACCAATATTAATAGTATGAAACATCCAGGTGTTTTGAATGAATGTGCTATGTGACTGCAAAAACAATTACTTTAAGTGCTTTCCTTTTTCATCCAAAAAGAATTTGTTTAAACTATGTGAAAGCAAATAACATATATGGAAAATGTCTTCTAATGATAAATGTTTTCTATTTTATGCAACCTTCTTGAATTATATTTGGTGTGTTTACAAATATATACCAAGCTTCTTAGACATTGGCAAAAGAAAAGTGTAACTTATCCAAAAACCTTCCATTTATATAAAATATACAAATTGCTGCTAATAAATGAAATAACTTTATTCTACCAGTTCCATAAGACTTAACTTTCAGCTGGAAGGGGTCTCAAAGGGATCACCTACTCTAGTGTTGAGGCAAGAGTTTGTCTAACCTATTCTAGACAGTAAGAAGTCCATTTCTTTTTCCATAGTTGTGTTTCCTCAGACGTGGAAAACCATGGTTAGACATATTTCACCTAGCAACCATCAAAGTGTTTGAAAGCAATAAATAGATCATTCCCCAGCTGCTACTTTTCAAAGCTAAACATAAATGCTTTAGCCCTTTCTTCACAGAACCAAGTTATCCAGACTTAAACTATTTTTGCTGCTCTTCTTTAGAGAATTAAAATTTCTTTTCATGCATTTTTTTATGTGAAAACCCAGAGAACATAAAACAAAATAAAAAGGGCAAAGTGATACACATTAGAACAGAGAGCTTGTCTTCTTCCACAATGGGTTTGGCTTCCTTCACAATGGTACCATAATGCACTTGGGCTCATCGTTAGACTCGCCGTGAAAAACAGATCTTGATCCCATTTTAATGAGCTCCAGTTAGTTCTTGCCCAATCTGCATTTTGTTCAAGTTTAAGCTTGTATTATTTTTATTAAGGTGTTAACATTGATTAGTATATTATCATGGAAGAGTTTGAAGCTAGTAGGCCGGGTTTGAATCTCTGCTAGCGAAATAGCCTGGACTATAAATTCCTCAATTGGAAAATGAGAATCTTATTCTATACATTTCTAGATTACCTGCGAGACTGTCTTAGAAGCTATATACAAATCACCTATCCCCAGGGCTGTTAAGTGAGGGGCCATTCAACTGGAGTTATTTTTCTTCCCCATCTTGCTTCTCCCTATAGTACTTGCTGCCTGAATATTGAAGTCAGATACATGAAAGTAAACAGTCACTCTTTTTTCACCTTCAACTTCCAGTTTTTTTTCTTTATCCCACAACATTGTTTCAAGACTTTATTATAACACAACTAGAATATTACATTTGTCTACTAGCCTAGTTTTCTTTCTTGCATTCTCCTCCTCCATTTTAGAAAGTGCAAACATCACATCACCTCCAGGCTTTACAAGCAAAATAAAACAAAATCTTGCATTGAAGTCATTACTACCAAATGAAATTCAAGTTTGACATTAAGCAAGGCTGTTACAAAGTAGCTGGCCCCTACCTGCTTCTCTTGTCTTACTTGGTGCTGATCCCTACTCTTCTGTTTCACAGAATGCCTTCCACATGAAAGCCCACCTGAAATGTCACCTTAACACTTTTCTTTACCTTTGATGAAAATAAACCACTTTCTATTTGATAATATATGTACAAGCACATGTAAAACTAAATTATTATCTATACATAGATTAGCCATACTATACTTGAGATCCTTGAATAAAAACCTAGATTTTTATTTGTTCATCTTTTTATTCCTCAAGGCAAGCCTGGCCCACAGCAATATATTAAATAAAACATACATATTGCTTGAATTTCTCAGCAAGGCATTATTATGATACCTAAGTATGAAATATATTCAGAAATAACCCAAGTAGGTAACCTAATTCATACCTCCATTTTAATTTTAATGTTACTTTGTAATTTTACAGTATCTTACATTTAGGATCATCAGGAAAAAAAAAAAAAAAAAAACTACATCATATTTTGACTTCCAAGTTTTTTTTAGTCAGGTCAAAGTTATCTCCTTTGGGTAGCTTTTCCTAATTGCCATTTGCTCTCACATTCATGTAAAATTGAACACGTTTCTGTCCTATACATATGTCATTTCTCTGGATTTCTATCTTATAAATTTCCATATTTTATAGTGCCTACTTCTATGTACACCTATTTCTTCATTTCGCATTTTAAATCCCTTCAGGTGACACACCATCTTTCATTTGCATCTTTAATTATTACCACCTTGCCTGACATAGGTAATTTAATAAATGCTTGTTAAATGAATTAATTCACACCAGTACAAATTTCGGTATATAGACACAGATCTGGACCCAGAGACAAAGTTGTCTGAAGGTACAGCCACAAATGTTAGGATAATTTATATCTCATTTTCCTTGGAGAATTTGGTGATGGGAAATACTGCTGTCATTTTAAATTGGGATGTTGACTTAGTGTACTGTCCAATAATATTAATAGTAATAACAATAATAATAAATTCACACTGATAACAATAAATCATGCACCAGTCAATATATCAGACCCTGTGCTTTGTATATTGCTACTAATATATGTGTGCTATAGTTTGTCATCCACGTTGGTGGGTGAGGACTCTGATGCTCTCCAAGAAGTTAAGAATTTTTTTCAAGAAGACATAACTATGTGAAATGAAAACAATTATTATTATCAAAACAAGAAATCAATGGGAAGATAAGAAACACCAGAGAGTGGTTGCAGAGACAGACCAAGAATAAGAAGTGGGAGAGAATATCAGAAAAAAGCCCTGCAGTATGAAGGTGGTTGGCCTTTTCTCCTCCTCTCTGGGGCTAACTTAAAACCTACCTAAAGGGTACAATGAATACGATTTGGCTGATGAGGACACTCATAACCCTGACTCAAACATAACAAGATAAATACATGTAAACAAAAACATTATTATTTCTTGAATATATTTAAATTAAAAAAAATCTTACTGAAATTCATGCCTTTCTTTTGCTTTCAAAACCTTCTGTAACTTTTAACTTCCTAATAAAAATAAAACAAAATCTTCCTTAAATAAATTGCCTTCTTCCTCTTACATACCTGTTTTTTCTTTATTCCTAATATATACCTGTTGTGTTTTCTCCCACTTCTCTTGTTCATACTAATTCTTTGAAAAATTTTCAGTACTTCCTGGGTCAAATGGGAAATAGCAGCTGCAGCATTACTGTGCGCCCCCTTCCATCTCCACATGAAATATTCAATGAGCGTTCTGGAGGCCTGATGTCATCCTCTCAGGATTACAGGACCAAACAGAGTCAATATATTCATATTTATAGCTACAATAACAGGAGAAAGAATTATTTCATTGTTTCCCCTCTACATGACAAATATTAATATCCGGAATGGAAACGCAAAATTTTGTCCTCAAGTCGTCTGCCAAGTTAGTTCATAAATGGTGCTATTGGGGGCCACTAGCAGCAGAAGATTACAAAATGTTTATTCTCTATTGCATGATGGGGTAACGATAGCTAACAGTAAGGCACAGTATGTTTCAAATAGCTATAAGAGTTTTAATATTCTCACTACAGAGAAATGGTGTTTCCTTAGGGGATGGATACGCAAATTAGCATGATTTGATTATAACACGTGTCTCAAAACATCACATTGTGTCTCCTAAATATGTACAATTGATATGTGTCAATTAAAACATTATGTTTTCAGTATGGACACAAGTCCTAAACCACAATGGCTGTAAGGGAACTTGATAGGTGTTTTGTGTGATTCCTTTTTCTCTGCACACCTCTTACTTGCAATGTGCAGCACTTGAGCATCCAAAAATATAACGTTCAACAGTGTTAGAGTTTATAGCTAAATGGCAAACACACTTTTGTTTCCTACTTATACATTTGTTTTGATATTTAAAAAAAACCTTTTATTTTCCTGCATCACATGACCCTTCAAACCAACACTCTAACTCTACCCTAATCCCATGTTCCCATATTTTGGGCCATTACTGAATTTATCCCAAGGGCTTTAGTGATAATAACCTATGTGCTTTTTGGAATGGGAGAGAAAATTATAAAACTTCAAAGAAAAAAATTTTTGAAAATGGGGCACATTTATGAGAATATGCACCAATTGTTGGCATTGTATTATTTGTGTAAGGCAACACTTATTGTACTTTTCGACTTTGTATTCAGAGCATGAGAAGTTCTCATATATTCCACCATATTGACGGAATTACCCATGTTGACTATAAAAATTCAAAGTACTTTCAATTATTTAATTATATATACTTTCTGGAAATTTTGAATTAGATCTTTAAGATGGCAGGGAAAAGCAATTTGCCTTTACTAGTTCTTCCTCCCTCTGCTTGCAAATTATATTTCAAACCTCAGCCACTTTTCCAGTTAATGAAGTTAATAGCTTCATCATGCTGTGTAATGCACATTGTGCAATGTATATGATAAAAGCAGAAGATGATATAGAACATTTCTGACTTTCATGAATATTAAATGTTGAAAAGTAATTAGATGGTAAAAATAGAAATAGAAATAAAAATAATGAAACATTAAGGAAATGTTTGTATGCAATATATCAATTTTAAGAACCTTGCCTACAGAAATTTGTAGCAAATATTTCTATAGTAATGACCACTTTCTGGAGCATTTTGATACATTTCTTCATATTTCATCTTCACAGCAATCTAAGATAAATATTCTTTATATTCTGTGGAGAAAATCTTCACAGCACATTAAGGCTGAGCTGGGACCAGTCTCTATGGTACATGTGTCCTTAGTGAATTCTCTGCTTCTCTTTCTCACACCACAATATTTCCCCTCTGAAAGCCACTCTTATGCACAATTTTTCTTATTTTCTTCAAGGTAAATGGGCTTTATTTCATACTCCTAAAAAATACAATGTGTGTGGCACATTTCATAATAACTTTCTTTGCATTTTAATTCCTAAATTGGTAAAAATTGGAACTAGAAACTTGATATTTTAATTCTTTTTTCCTCTTTCACACCCCTACGAGCACTTTTCATCAAAGTTCTGCTCTTGGCCCTCTGACAAGTTCATTCATTGCCACACTTCATCACTTCATCTGATTCTCTTCACATAAACCCCTAAATCCTTTCTTCCTAAATCCTAATTCCTCTCTCTCTCTCTCTCTCTCTCTCTCTCTCTCTCTCTCTCTAGACCTGTAAGACTCTGTCTAGAAAGCTATTAGGGACTCACACTGAACCTGGGCCAAACAACTAATTAACTTAATTGCCCCAGCACATGACACACATATTTTGACTAGTTGTCCAACCATTTTCATAGTCTGCGGAGCTGGAAACTACTCTTGGCCCACCAGCCAAGATGGCTAACATTGTTAGTCTAGATCTTGCATTCTCATTCCCTTTCCTGTGGCCACCAGCAGAGTTTTGGTCACCAACATTTTGAACAGGCACTCAAAAATTATAGAAGAAAACAAAGAAGGACTAAGTTAAGAGTTGCCTACTACTATTTCCTGAATATTGTAAATGCATAAAAACATAATAATATTGTAAATGCATAATTATTTCAGTAGAAAAAGTTAAAGACCACTACTGTAGACCTACATTATTATTTCATATTGCTGCTTATCCATAACTCATGTATAAACCTGGATATAAAATTCTGAAGCTATGCTCATCGATTCACGAATGGATTAATAAATTGTGGTATATGTACAGCATGGAATATTATGCAGCCTTAAAGAAAGATGGAGACTTTATCTTTATGTTTACATGGATGGAGCTGGAAAATATTCTTCATAGTAAAGTATCTCAAGAATGGAAAAAAAGTACCCAATGTACTCACCCCTACTATGAAACTAATTTAGGGCTTTCACATGAAAGCTATAACCCAGTTACAACCTAAGAATAGGGGGAAGGGGAAAAGGGAGGGGAGGGAGGGGGGAGGTGGGTAGAGGGAGGGAGACAGATGGGATCACACCTGTGGTGCATCTTACAAGGATATATGTGAAACTTAGTAAATGTAGAATGTAAATGTCTTAGCACATTAACTAAAAAAAACGCCAGGAAGGCTATGTTAAAAAAAAAATAATAATAATAACTAAATAATCATAAATGGAAACAAATTTTCAAATGAAATACAAGCTACAAAATAAAATCTTCAAAATGACACTATTTAATATGTTTAGGGGACAGCATATTGCTGGAATTAAACTTTATTTTGAAATGAGTATGTAAATTAGCTGACAAATTCCTCTGACTTTCTAAGGTTATACCAACACAAGTCCCTTTACTTTCTCTGTAGAAACTTAATCTGAAACCTTCTTTGGTGTTCCCATGGTGTGGGATTATACATTAACCCCAGCACTGTAGTTTTCTCACTATCCCCCCCCATTAAATTACTAGAGTGGGATGCCCATATTACCATGTATACAAATAAAATTTCAGCCAGTAAAATAATGTGGAAACAATTGATTATAGCATAGCAATATAAATAGTTTTGAACAAATTATGTTAATTGTGATAGTATACCAAAACTGAAAACTTAAGCATTCTCTTAAAGACTAAATCCATAAATTTCCCCAGTAATCTGAAGAGTAAAGGTGAAGAAACACAAGCACTTCTTCAATAGCACTCTGGCAGTTCTTATTATTACCATAATGAACTACAGTGGATTCAGCATTTGCCAAATACGTTTTCTCATTGCTGTTCTCTCTCCTGTGCAAGTAAGCTCAGTCACTCCTTGAGCCTTATTTATAATGGTAAGCCTAATTTCTTTGTATCTCATTTATTTGTTTTACTTGTCCTATTGCCTACAGTATTAGGAGCTGCTTTTAGCTATTGTTTAAATATTTATGCATTTAATGTAAATGTTCATATTTAAATTTTTGCAGAATCAAATGCAGTACTTTCTATCATCCAGGTGTTCAGTTATGTGTTTGTTTATTCGATACACATAGATCAAGGTCTTACAACATGTCCCAGCATCTGCAAGGACTGAACACGGTGGTAGACAAATTACTGTCTCTCCCCTTTAAGATGTAGTATTTCTGGTGAGGAAATAATTACAAAACCAATATGTGACATCATTTCTGGTAGTCATGAGTGATCAGACAAAAATAAAGGCTGGTAAGGAGAGTGCCAAAGAAGCTTCTTAGAGTGATCAGAGAAGCTTGTGCCAAGAAGGGGGCAAGTGAGCTGAAATCAGATGAATCCACTTTCAGCTTTAAATGTTATTTATAATATCCATTTACCAATTACAGCGTCCAGTAGACTAGTCTTCTTATTGTGCAGATAAATTGTTCTGCTTATCTTTTGTCACAGGAAATAAAAACAAATCCATTTTACGGTCTATTGTATCATAAAAAATTGTGTGACTGGGCACCATTTCCCCCCATTTAATGGCTAAAGCTGAGTCTAGAGAGTATCCATAGATGAATTTAGTAGCACAAAGTAGTGCTACTTATTGAGCTGTAAGTCACACTTAAACCTAACAGATTAATTTTCTTTCTAGTATATTATACTAGTATTTTAAAAGTTTCACAAAGGTTTTCATGAAGATCCACATATTTTTTTCTTTTTCTTTTATTTTATTATTAAATCATAGCTGTGTACATTAATGCGATCCCAGGGCACCATACACTGCTTTTATAGACCATTTGACATATTTTCATCATATGGGTTAACATAGCCTTCCTGGCATTTTCTTAGTTATTGTGTTAAGACATTTATATTCTATCTACATTTACTAAGTTTCACATGTACCCTTGTAAGATGTTGGATAGCATTTTATCCACAGTAGAATATCTTTTAAAATTGGC